>CAJDYZ010013556.1:738-13561 GCA_903986555.1 Heterotrigona itama | reverse complement strand
GTTACTGCTTTTCAAATTAATCCCTCAAGTCCTCTATTTCACTTTGAGAACGTGCGACTTGCGTGATCCATTATTTTTAACTGCGACGAGTCTGACGAAACCAGAGTAAGTGCATTTGCTGTAAAGTTGAAATAAATTATGATAAAACGACAAAATTTTCTAGTTGATTTTATAACCCATGTTTTATTATAAATATTTATTATAAATAAATGTGTTATCACATCTTGTATTGTATAATTACAATTGGTAACAATTTTCCTTTTTTTGTTCTAAAGTACTCTAAAATGTGTTAAAATTACGAATATATAAATACGTAAATATGGGGAAAGATATAAAACAACTGCTTTGCATAGTTGTAACTTACAATTTGAAACATACTATCCGTTATGCTAATGAAAACTTGACTCGATGCTAACAACTGCGCACACACAATATTAGATGTTATTCTGCGTGCAACTTTCGTGCAATCCAGTCGGACTCTAAAAGAACTCGAAAACGCTGATATAAACGATGCCAGCAACATGGTATATCGCTGGTGGTGAAAACGCTGATGAATATGACTAATCGCACACTATCGGGAAGATATTAAGAATACATTTATTCGTATTGTATTCATCAAGGATACATTTATATTATACATTAGTACAATAGTCATTAAGCAAAAGTAAATCAATTGAAAAAAAAAAAATCTTGAAATGAATAAAATTACCACGTAAAGTGTTCTTACGGTGTAAACAATGTTAATGCGCTAAACGTAATCAAATACAATGATGCAGATACAGGTATATACGTTATTATGTAACGTATATGTGTTATTTAATATTTCGTAATACGCACATTCTCGCGAATATTAATCTGGGTTACGTGTTCATTTGTGAGAACGAAACTGAATAGATAAAGAAAAGAGGATGAAGAAAACTATCCTTATAAAGTAGAAAAAAATTGTAGAGGAACAGATACATCCTGAATCTGTCTCTTTCTTCCTCACGTCATAGTGCGAGAGTCATGACGAAGATACAGTTGAACTATTCATAGTTCTATACTTATTATCATACGTAGTATAGTTCTATACTTATTATCATAGAATGAATACTAAACATCTCCGAAGATATTGAAATTATTGTTTAATTTTATCCTATCTTTTGAGATAGGATCCTCAAATGAGAATTTGAATAAAAGTATTGACGTAAAAGAGAAAAACAATTAGACTTAAACTTTATATGTACAATAGACATTTTTCTATGATCAAAGAGATCGCAAGATTTCGATGTAAATTAACAGAAGAAACATACCGTGCGATGTAGAGCATTAAATTCGCTGTATCTTCTTTCGATAAAGTATCGAGTACCAGTTTCCGACTCCAGAACATCGATGCAGTAAACATAATAAGGCTTGCCGTGTGACACCTCGGCCAAACGGTATCCACTGATAAAAACTTGATACATTGCATCGCTGGCAACTTTCTAGGGTCTTAAGAGACTTGCAAGAAACGAGTAATATAGTAACGAAATTAAAATATACGACAAATACAATATTTAGAATACACTTGACAGTAACAAGCGTCTATGTGATGTGCGAATGCATTGAAAAATGTACCACCAGAAAAAACGCATGTGCGCGAATTGCTGCCAACTTTTCAAATACATCTTACACTATACACGCAAGTATTCTTCAAATTTTACATTTTCAATTGCGGATTAGAAATCAAACTTCGTTTTAAGAAGATAATTCAATTCTACAAAGACAAGGAACATTATTTTTAATTCACTAATAATATACTGGCGACAAAACAATGGTAGCAATGATTTTGACATCTTTTGGCATCTCCACTGCGTCAAGTTTCCAATCTTTATTTTCGATGATCAATGAAATGAAAGTGTGTGTTTTTGTTTGTAAAATGTGCGCGGTATTGTCATAATATTGTGGTGGAATTAGAATTAAAGTTATATAAAAAAATGACACTTCTTCTGGGATTGTCAGCATGGAAAAGTATTGTAAAAAGATCACTTTTACCAGTGAATCAGATAGTAACAATATCAAATTTCGATATTCATACGTCGAAATGTAAATATATTTTTATCAAACACCTATATAAATATGGTTTGCTAAGAATAATATAAATAACTTAAGTACGTATTTTAATCGTTTAGAAACAAATTGCTTTACTTGAATAATGAATATTTTTCAGATCTTTTCCATGGTGAATATGAAATGCAAGAGCCAAAATCAGAAGCTGATATGTAGGTAAAATTGACATAAACATTGCATCATATTGCAAATAAATATTACAATCTGTTTTATACAAAATACAGAAATGAAGATCTTATTGTAGATCTTAATTAATATAATTTCTTAAATGTTATAGTGTAAATATTACTTTTATTAACAAAATGGGAGAAAGAATACGTGTAAGAGGAAAAGTGGGAGATAACATATTGTATTTAGCTCATAGATATGGAATTGAAATGGAAGGTGCTTGTGAAGCATCTCTTGCTTGCACCACTTGTCATGTATATGTACATCATAATTACATGGATAAACTCCCAACAGCTGAAGAAAAAGAGGAGGATTTATTAGATTTAGCTCCATTTTTAAAAGAAAACTCTAGATTAGGTAAACAAATTAAACATATTAAAAGTCTAAAAACAATATATTTAACTTTATAAAATATTAAAAACAATTTTGTATTTTTAGGTTGTCAAATTATACTGACAAAAGAATTAGACGGTATAGAATTGGAACTGCCTCAAGCGACAAGAAATTTCTATGTTGATGGCCATGTACCAGAGTCACATTAATTTTTTACATTATACCTTACAACTTAATGTATATATATTTTGTTCATACAGTCAATATAATTATGAACTTATATTTTATTACATGTAAAACTTAAATGTAATATAAATTGAATATCATAATGTATTGTATTTCTAGTGATCAATGATTAAAGAAAACATATTTTCAGAATGTATTTTAATGTATTTCATAAACTTTTAGAACAACAAACTTGATTTATATGACATTTTGTCATGGTACAATATATTTATTTCTTATACATTTGGATTATGATACATATTTTTAATTACAATGATACAAGATTTAAACATTTATGATATAATGAATCTGTAAATTAAAATTGTATTTGTTAATCTTGCAGCATTTACATTATCGGTGAAAATACACTATAAGTTTTTTTTGCAAACTGATCGCGTTTGAGCACTGCCACTAATGTGTTTACACGTTTTCCATTTCTGGCAGGCACCTTTATGCATTTTCCCAGTTTGACAACTTTCACAATAACTTTGTGTATAAATATTCTCTATATGTGCATACGTTCTCACGTTTATTAGTTCGTAAATACGCAATTTGCACTTCTTTTAATACATCCACACATATTTGTGTCGATAATTATTATCATCAACATTGTCATATAATTATCGTACAAACTATATTTATTTATATTTTCTGTTCATTATTGATCACTATAATTATAGACACGTTGTAATACCTCAGATCAATTGCAACCTACAGTCATACTTCATAATTAAAAGAATTTAAATAGAAGTACATTCATACAGTCATACAATGTCATACAAAATTACACTGTGAAAATGATTATATATGTATCTCTCATTTGGTATGAGCCATCACAACGGACTTATTGAAAAAATAATTTTTTGTACTTATTTGTAACTAAAAATGGATCGTAATATTTAATTAAATATTATACAAAAAAAGACTGTCTACATTACATACGTAAGTGGAATACTTTGAATAAAAAAAAATAAAAAATGTATTTGATATCAAAATTAAATTATCGACTTTTTATGGCAGTAAATAATTTAATATTTACAAAATTTGTAAATTTTTAAATAAAATTTTTCAAATTCTGTGAATTTATAATTCTGAAGATCCTTCTATAAATTTTTCTGTATAAAAGAAATCTTGATCGATATTAATCAATTAACGCGTATTGTACATAATTATACCATTTTTGAATATCTCCCTGAGCTTATTAAGTAAAAATACAAATATAATCTTTTATATTATTAAAATGAAGGACATTCTTTTGTTGAAAGCATTTTTATTACAAACTGTATTTAATATTCTTTATCTCATTCTTCTGTTAAAAAAATTAGCATGTATTTATGTCTAATTTAATAGTATTTTACATAATACAAAACTATTGTTTTCAAAAGTAAAATCTATATTATATTTATTAATAAAATATTAATGCGAAAAATGAAAATATTGCAATAAAAAATTGATTTTATGAATAAAAAAAATAGATCATAGATTATCAAACAGATTTTTATCCGTTTCTATTTAAATTTTTATGAGTTATTTATAAAGTAACAAAACATAATACAAAATTATTAAAAATATTTCAATCACAGCATTTATGCACATATATATATCTATATATAATAAAAAATGATACAAAGCTCAGAGAGATAAAGTATTACAAGTCATTAAATATATTCATGAAATAATCAACTCACAAAGGCAGACATAATATTTGTTATGCTAATGGAGTATTTGAAATATTTAAGATTAGTAAACAAGAATTATGAAAAATATCTAAAACTGAATTAAAAGTAAAAGAAAAATGAAATAATTAATATTAAATACATAGTACATACACGTAAAATAATTTTAATTATTTGTTAATGAAACTACATTAATTGCATAAATTTATATAGACACATAACTTAAAATTTTTAGCACAAAACAATTTTGACACAAAAGAATGTTTTAACTAATAAGTAAATTCAACATACATCACTATTAGACTAGAAACATAAGGCAGAACGAAACTTAATGAATAATAATAAATTCTTTATTTTATGTACGTTTCTAAAATATTTTTTCTTTTAATGTCTGCAAAAGTTTTGTTAATCAAATCATTATTTATTTTGTTGTTCCAAAGTTATATCTTATTTCATCGCGTATTTATTAGAAATTGTATTTCAAAAATAATATAAAAACATTCTACAACATTTATAACATGTTTATTGATTCTAACTACCATGTCACTTTAAAAGCTTTAATTAAAAATTATTGGTTTTTCTATATCAATATTCATGTATGAGCAAGAAAACAACTATGCTTTCATGTTGCACTTAATCATCCACAGTATTTTAGCAAGATTAGAATTAATTTTTTTTCAATTAAAATTTGAATACAAAATATGAATTCTTAAAACAAGTAAATTTTTAAACCATATATTATGGTTCATAAAACTAATTATTTGTAAAGCATACTCAGATCATTGATAAGTAGAATTATTGCTAAAAACCAACTGTATCCTATTTTCAAAAATATCTTAATTTCCTAAATATCCGAAAACAGTATCCATATTATTCAATTATTGTAAAATACACAAAATGAAATGAAATATTTCATAATTACTAATATAGTTAAAAAAAATAATTAGATATACAAATAGTAAATCAGAATTTTTTAAAGAATGCCAAATATATGTATATGTATATTAGAGAACTATAATATACATATAGTATTATAGAAGAGAAAGTTTCTCTGTAAACAATCCATTTTATGCAAACCAAGTTTACATAGAATTATCTTTCAGTGTAAATATATAGTCATATAGTAGAACTCAGCTTTAAATTAAAAATATATTCCAATATATATAATAAGCCTCAAACTGACAATATATATACTTAAAGTTCCTTAAGCTTATCTTCATTGTGCATGAAATAACAATAAGATTGATAGTACTAGAAGTACTATGCTAGTAAACAGTAAATACTGATATTATTTAGTATTTAACATTGTGCCAACATATTAGCATAAGAAATTCCATTTAACAGATAACTGACTATATAATCTATATAAATATTAATATTTTGTAAATATAAAGAGCACAATAAAAAAGGATCGGAATAAAACAGAATTGTGTGTTAATGATATATAAATAAAATTACATACTACAGATATTCACAATCATTCCTGAATGATTGTATAATTTCTTTATAAAACATGATACAATTTTTAGTCATTAATTTTGATACATATTTGTGAAAGTGCAACTAGCTTTTATCAACCAGTTTGTGCTAATTACCGAAGTAGATTAAAAATCTGTACATTTCTTATTAAACATTTAAAGGTAAAAATACAAACATACATTTTGCATATGTCGTAATTAAGTTGAATTAATTAAAATTATCTTTTCTAGTAAAATTATATAAACTACTAAAAGGACAAATTTGTCAATATCATCAATATACAAATAATATACAAAATCTTGCTTTAAACACAAAAAAAATAATGATAAAATAATATGTATCTTATAATAACATACAAATTTTATTACTTTTAACTTTTTTTATGAAATTCAAAGTAAAAATAATCAATAAACAACATATCTAATTTATTTATAATAAAATAAAATTTTTTAATTTATTTCTGTATAACCTTTCTATAATCGCAGCAAAATTTAATCTTATAATATAGCAAACATTTTTCTTATCATTTTCATACGAGGCAAAAACTAGCTTTCAAACTGGGAATAACAAATTATTCGTCTTATTTCTTGACTTGAATTCTCACAGTGTGCACCATGTATCACAAATAGTTGGTCAGTCCAGATAATATTATTATGGACCAATCATTCAGAGTAAATACTAAACGACGTCCATTCTCAAATTATTTAATGTACAGATGTGTCTAAATAATGTATTTGCTAATAAAATATACAAAATGTATGGAATATACATGGTTTTAGAGCTAAATGCGATAATTTGTGCTCGTATTTTTTTGGTTTTTTGAAACAAATTCTTTCAAAGATGACGCTGATGGATAAGTGCATGTACTGGAAGTTGTCTACCCCTTTGATACCTCTGACAACGACCCATACTCAAATCATGACATTCATACACATTAGCCACAGCACCACGTGATGAAGAAAAGTTAGTTGATTCAACTGAGTATGGAACAGAGATATCAAAGGGTTCCTCCAGTTATTCCATCGGATGGTGACGTCCTCCACACATTCCACAGGACGTGCCACACCAATGAACAGCTCTTAATGGAGGATAAATCCACAAGCAAGGAACGATCAGTGATAATAATGCCAAACCAAACCATCTGCGCCCACATCCTTCTTCTGTACTACAACTGCACAATTTAATATTCATTTATAATGTATTCTTATGTTATTTGATAAATCATAATAACAATTTGATTATCGGATAACTATTGAATACATTATAGATATTAAAAATTTATATTTGAAAAACTCTTTTATCATATCATATATCATATCAGCTTGGAAAAAATTAAACAAAACTAACTGAAATAAATATCTCAACAAAAATTTTACTTACCTGCATGGATTCTGGGAAAAATCACCTTCAGCATCGCTCATACAGTGATATAACATACCCTGAGCACACGATAGACATGAAATTTTTGCAATTCCTCGTCTAATTGGATCAGGTGCGTATTCACAAGATCCCCTAGGATTTTGCTGTTCTGAGTACAGCTCTTGGCAATGTTTACATCGTAATCGAACATTACGTTTCATAGTATTTTTAGAAGGTTGAGTTACTATAATATCTGGTTTCTTTAAAGAACTGCCGGTATTATGTCTATTTAATCGGTCTCCTTTATGGTCACCAATGATGGGATATAAATATTCATGGTTAAGCGTTGTGAGCTGCACATAAGAATAGCTATCTGATCCAACATCTTCAGTCGATGCCAAAGGATGCTGAGATGGTGGCACTTTTATAGACGGTCCACCAATGTAATGAATAGGTTTATGTGAATCAGGAAGATCTGAACACTGGGAACGATAATTGGACAGTCGTACATGAGATGTGTCCGATGATGGACGTGGTTCTGGTGGTTCCACAGGTAAATTTAAAGTCTATAAAATAAATTGAATTTTATATATTTTATTTTACATCAGTATGCATTATCTATTTCTATTCAAAATACATACCATAAAAACATCCTCATCACCAGCATCTAATGTCGAATTGGTCAACCCTGAATTATAAACGACCTATCGTTATATATTTATTTAAAGCAAAAATTTATAAATTAATAATATTTAAAACAACGATGATATCCTTACCATTTATAGATTTCACAAAAAGTAGCATAAAATTAATACAAATTTTTATCATTATATTATTATGACACATTATGTTAATTCTACCGTCATAATGAAATTTTAACAATTAAATTAATAATTTACCTTCTAACAATTCTTCAACAGCTGTACGAACACCTTTATCAAAAGCTCTTGCATCTGCAGCTGTTTGAAAGGTCAGACCAAATCTTTTATCTCCTGTCCTCCAATGATGAAAAGTCGGCATTACCTTATTATACTCGAAATCTTTTTTAATTGTACAGCTAAGAACAACCTATAAAGAAAAGATAACTTTGCATCATACATTACAACCAATGTATTAAAATGATTAATAAATATAATTATTACTGATTGATCAGTGATGCGTTTTCCATAAATAAGATATTCATGCCTCTTCTTAGTTGCACCAGGTGGAGAACTATTAGAAGATCCATGACTTTGGGTATTAGTAACACTTGTAGTCGATACAGATTGTGTAGTGTTAGTAGTAGAGGCAGTCGTAGTAGAAATACCAGATCCATTGGTATTATTAGACTGATGTCCACCTGAAGAAACTGGTCTTCGTCTAACAGAAACATTTGCTAAACCACCGCCACTAAGAGGAACCCAACCACCTGAACTGTCATCCCTTGTCATTACCTGGGCACGAACCCTCACCAGATAGTTACCACTAAAAATAAAATTTCAGGAAATTAATATAACTGATAATTAATCTATCATTACACTTGTTAATACAAACATAATTATTAAAAATTTCTTAAGTAATAATTTAAAAAGATATTTAAGATATCTGATATAAGATAAAAATGTATAACATTCATCGTGAACAACATCATAACGATATATTTAAAGGACAATAATATACTTAATAATGATATTACACATTTATATATAACATATATTTCTATCACATAAGGTTGGTAAGAAATAAAATTTTATTCACAGATTTGCAATCGGTGAGAAACTTCGGTGCCCGTGTAGGATCGAAATTGATTTAAAGATATTGTAAAAACGCGCAAGACCGACATGTACGCGAAAGCGAAGAATCGCTATTCTATACGAGATAGCAGATGTTACGCGCTGACATCGATTTAATGAATGAACGGTCACCCCTACACACACACAGGATAACACACCAATACTTGGACCGAAATCATACGTTTACTTGTGTAAATTTTTATAGATGTCCAACGAACATGACACGTTTCTAAGAGGGAAAGAATCGTCCGAAGGACCATGTAAAATTCGAGGAAGTTGAAATAAAGCGATTGATCGGTGTTCAAAATGTTGACAGGATATCGAGTGGTATAAGGTCGGACAAAATTGTCAGGTGCCACAATGTGAACGTGATATCGAAGGAGCAGAAAACCTAAGTCATAGTCACGGACATTTCAGGTTTCGAAGCGGAACAACCATCAGAATGTACCACAGACATTGTTATATTACTTACTCCTCCGACGCCTCTGTCATGGTTCGAACTGTCGAAGCCTTTACTCAATGCCCACTTTTTCCCACACTTCACCATTTTCGTTGCATTGAAAAGACATTCGGCCGCGATTCTGTTTATGGAGCTTTTTTAGGCTAGTGCCAACCACAGGAAGCGCCCTAGTCCTCCTCCCTCTCGCATTCCCCGTAGAGTTCATCCCCACGCCCGACTCGAACTCACAGTCCACGCCTGCTCCCTTTAGATTTTACCGACCGTCGCTTTCGTTTCGAAAACATCTCTTCTTCTCTATGTTTTCTAATACACCATCCTTGATTGAATTATCAGTCATTTTGCCAGAGTGTAACCGTATCGTCTTTTCGTTCTGATTCTTTGCTGAAACTACAGAAAAAACAAAAAAACAATACTGACCGAAACTCGCGCATAGACACTCACCCCGCAAAATTGACTGACTATATGCTAGCTATCGACGCTTTTACAATGAAAGCTACCGGTCTGCGCAACAGGATTCATTCATCGATGTTGCCCATACAGTCTTGTTAATAATTAAGCGCGCTAACGTCTCTATGGCGGACAATATATGTATGTAGAGTTGCTCATCCTGCGAGATTGCTTTATTGCGTATCAAATATTTCAAATATAATCCTTGTCATCTTTTATTAAAAGGCAATTTTACCATGTTTCAAGCCTTTAAATTCTCGCGTGATGTATTATTTTTCCGTAAAATTAATGTCGAAAATGCTTTGCGTTATGATTTCTCAAGTTCCTCATAAATGTCTGTTATCTCATTTCATTGACTCGCTGTACGATTTTTTTTTTATCATAACAAACAATAACGAATAATGTATGTAATTTTTAATTTGATATTTTGTCAATTGTAATTTACCCGTTAGTGCATGTACATCAAACAAGATATTATCGTTTAATAATGTCATGTAATGTAACAATATGTTACTTATTTTATAAAATGCAATATTGACTTTGATACTTCTATCGGCTTGCGTATCCTTATTTAAACACGTCCCTGAACTTGAAGCGTTCAGTTTCCAGTACATTTATCTAGCCGATGTTAAGTCTTAATTATGGATCGATGATAGCGCAAATTTTTGTTATATCTATCACATAATGTCTAATTTGTTTTATAGATATAAAATTCAATGATATTAAAAAAAAAAAAAAACATTAAAAAGCTGATATAATCTATTTTTGCAGGGAAACCTAAAGAGAAAAGCCGGTAATTTTAATAGCGTGTTATATTAATAAAATAACTGAACAACTAACACGATATCGATCATTATAGCATAATTAGAGTAGAAAAAGAGATAAAACTAAAGGGTACGAAATGAAATAAACGAACAAAGGTAATCAAATGTATAAAGTTTTGAGGCACAAAATTCCATAATTGTTAAAGAAAACGATGTTTGTAGTATGTTTAAAATAATGATAAATGATAAAAGTGAACAGTAAACGAAACAAACGCTAAATTATAGTAATGTGATATGTATTTTACATGATCTTTTTAATTTATTTCTAAAAGATTAACCAATTATAACAATTAATGATCGATAAGTATTAACGATGCGAAACATACATACATTACTCCATCCTTATACTCCCACGCGTAGAAAGAAACATTGATCCATATTTTTCTTCGGCTAATTCATTTTATACATGCTTATTTTACACTGTAAGCGTGTCCTATATAATACGTTTTATCACGGAAAATGTCAGAAAAGTTTTACAAGTATGTTATATCTGAGGTATTAAAACTTCTATTTGTACCGCGTTGCATTTCGTTCGAGAAAACGTCTTTTCAAGTATTTCCGGTCGCTAAAAAGTTTCTGGCATAGAACTGAACATGCTAAAGGTTAGCTTTTGACAAATAGCATTGCAGAGATCATAGGGAAATTTGAAGGGATGACAACGAAGAAATTTTACATCCGATAAATACTCTCACTATACTAGATCTATTGAAATTGGTAAATTTTCGAACACAACATCGCACGAAAGTTCTTTTGGAGAATATAAATTTAAATAATACGAATAGCCGCGAAAATATGTTGGCATTCGTAATATTTGCGACAAAGCATCAAGTTTTGTAAATATGCAGTGACTAATAATAAATAATAATCAAACAAATAAATGTGGCATAGAATCAAGAAATAGTCGAGAGCTTGACAGCGATATACAACTTTGCTTATTTTTCCGACAATTAGTTTAAGATTAATATGGCTGGTAATTTTTGGCAAAGTTCACATCAGTAAGATATTCTTACTACTTTACTAAATAGATATTTTGCAATTTTATTTCATGAAATAAATAAATACTTTGTACTTTTAGTCAACAATGGCTTTTGGATAAACAGGACTTGGTACGAGAAAGACAGCATGATCTTTCAATTTTCACAGAGGAAGAATATCAAAAATTATTCATCTTCTTTTCCAATCGTAAGCTAAACGTTCGATCAGTCAATTAGTCGAAAATGTTGTCAATGTGACTTAATATTGTGAAGATTAGGAAATATTATTGTACCATAAGTTCAATGTAACTGTATTTGTATCATTTATATACTTTGTATGGTTATATGTGTTTAACTAATTTAAATAAACATTATATTTTTTTAGTAATACAGGTACTAGGTGAACAATTAAAACTGAGACAACAGGTTATAGCTACAGCAACTGTTTATTTTAAAAGATTTTATGCTCGTAATAGCTTAAAGTGTATAGATCCTTTGTTATTAGCACCTACATCAGTTTTTTTAGCTTCAAAAGTAGAAGAATTCGGAGTTATTTCTCACAATAGATTAATTGCAGCTTGTCAGACTGTAGGTATGTAATTTAGCAAATGTGATAATAGAATAAGATAAATAAGTCTGTAAGGCAAAGAAATATATAACGAGTTAAGACAAATTATATATTTTAGTGAAAAACAAATTCAATTATGCCTATTCTCAAGAATTTCCTTATCGTGGAAGTCATATCTCAGAATGTGAATTTTATCTTCTGGAACACCTAGATTGTTGTTTAATAGTGTATCAACCATATCGACCTTTATTAATTCTTATTCAAGATGTAGGACCAGATGAACAATTACTCACATTGGCTTGGCGTATAATTAATGATAGTTTACGTACAGATGTATGTTTATTATATCCACCACATCAAATAGCTATTGGTAAGAAAGTATAAAAAATATTTGAAATACTTAAAGCACAAAAAGTATTTTTATACTATAATATTATGTTATTGAAAATA
>CAJDYZ010013527.1:67264-78394 GCA_903986555.1 Heterotrigona itama | reverse complement strand
CTCTCTCTCTCTCTCTCTCTCTCTCTTTCTCTCTCAAAAATTATTAATTTTAGTTATTAGTAATTATTAATTATCAGTTTTTCTTTACCAGTATCTATAAAGGAGCTTTCCCGACAAAATGTTGATAACATGGTCAAACAAGATATTACAAACGATCGCAGTAAAATAATTACACTAAACTGTCCATTAAATAATTTCAACGAGAATTTATGAATCTTATGAAACGAACGGATACCGTATTTAAATTGGAAATTGAACTAACGATAAATCATTCATATAAAAAGATCGTTGTTATGTAAATATAATAGATTTATTAGATATTAACAATTTTTTACAGCATTTGTGTTTCATTTATTTTAAACAACGCGTAACTATGAGTAAAAAGTCTTAACACTCTTATCAATGAATCGACAATGCGGATAATTTTCCAACAAATTGTATACTAAACAAAACAGAAACGATACAGTCAAGTTGTTCGCCATACGACTAGGAAATTTAATCGATCAAATCCCACAATTTTTCTTCGCCATTGAATATCATTCATTCGCAATGAATGCGAATAAACAAATTCAACAAATCTGGCGTAAAAAATTTAAAATAAATCCGCATTAAGTACAGTATTTTTCAACTAGTAAATAATCGGAAGTACCTTCATATTTAGCATTTCGCATAATTTATAATGTAATTATCTCTATTTCTCAAACAAAAGATTCTTTAAATAAAAGAGATTCCGGTCGATATACTTGCTTTATGAAAAGTTGATGTAATTTATGAAACTGCTCTTCGTTTTAATTTGGTACTTAACGAATTATCATAATCCGCTTTGTTAAATAATCGGAAAGTTAAATAATGTATGAATAATCGAAGAACAATTTCATACCAACGATATAGTTCTGTAGCAAACATCTACCATTGGTCGAGTATCGTTAAAAATAAAAAAATAATATAAGCAAACACGCAGTTATAAATAAAAAGATCTTATTATACAATAGTTTTACGTGAGTCTTTCTCCCATACATATACATATTTAAGTTCACGGACCGATCACATGTACACGTTTCATCACTCGCTCGCATACATCTTTCATAAATTTATTGCTTTATAATTAATCCTTATTACTATATTGGACGGTACGATGACTCATAACTGTTATACATCTTCATCAGATTTGTTGAATGGAAATTTGTATTATTGTTTTATAAGTACTGAATGAGAATTCATTAATCATGTTGCGCGAAAAATGAAATCTACTGGTCAATATTATCGCAGAAGACGATGAACTATTGCACAGGATAGATTCGATGTAAATAACCTTTCACATCGATGCCAAATAATATTTATAATGATAGTGATCTATGCATTTGTTTGTATTCACACGTAAAAATTTCGAAGAATTTTATTTCAGTGACAAATTTATTTTGCTGTCCCAAGTGTATACTTCATTGTCTTTACAAATTCGCAACAGACAAACATTTTATATAACTTAAACGTAAATATTCTCAAGATGCGCAATTTCACTATCGCTATCCTGAGAATATTATATATTAGACTTTTGACGACACGCATTTAAACGCTTTGATCTCTTGACGTTGCTTTTCAATTATATCACGCTCGATGACATGGATCGAACAATGCAGAATTTTCGAACAGTTGCATTTTCGAAACAAAAGGCATAAATCACATTAAAATCGTGTTGTGTGGCGAAATTGATGGCAATTGTGCCACGCTAGATAGTGTCGATGGTCTAAATAATAAAACCGGTAAAATAATAGTTTTGGACACGCCGCGTCGCACTATATCGACACGGATTTCGCAAAATCGCAATTACTCACGATGCGCGATGGGTAACGTTGAAAGCTTTTCGCAGAGAAAAGTTCGTCAGTTTTTGCTTGTCGTTGATAATAAGTATTTCCGACCTGGTTTCGCCGCGATACATGTGTCGTTCTATTCATTGCAGAAATTCGATCGAGAGTTCGTCACGCAGAATAAATTCTTGCGCTTGTTTCGAAATGCACTGATATCTGCTTTCGGTTCGGTTCAATTCTATTCGGTCGTTGCGTAGTGTCTTGCAAACCAACTTCAAGCAATTCTCGCGTAAGAGAAACGTAATCTCAAAAATATGTTGTCAACTAGTTTGATAATTCGATACCATAAAAAAAAAAAATTTCAGTCATGCCAGGCACAGAAGAATCCTCATTATCAGGCGACACATATTACGGAGTGGGAAATTCAACAAAAGTTGAATTTCTGTTTATTAATTTATTTGTAGTTTCACGAGCAATTTTCTTTATAACTCCGTGGTAGTTTCCACCGGGCTCTGTTCACCCAAGTACGTGAATCCTAGATGAGAATAATCCCTTTTTTCTCTAAATGTGACGTTATCGTTCGATGGACTAGGGCTGAGTAGATCGTTACCGTGGTTGTATAGTGGATTCAATACGGGCGTCGGATCGTGATTGTTCAACGTGTTTGCATTACTGTTATTATGGTTCTTTCTGCCGAGGGTCGATCGTCGTAACGAATGAATGTTCGTATCTGCATGGGTTCCAACTATGCTCGAAGCACGTGCCGTGGTCGCTGCCTCAGAACTTACGGGGCTTTGTTGTCCTAAACAGATAATAATGCGCGCTTGTAATCTCTTGTTTCGCTGATCATTTCTCCAAGGACTCGCAGCAGCTTTGACGACTATATTTCCTCCAAGAAAAAAACCATACTTTACAGAAAAACGACATTTCAACTATAAAATAATTAGACGTCAACTAAAGAATATTAGATTTGGTTACCGTTATAAAATTCAATATTCTACTGTTCGAAACATTTATAAGCCTCGATTTTGAAACATTTATACAGATAAAATAGATGCTAGAAATGAAATAATTTTTACGTAAAATTATTCGATATCTATTTAAAGCATAAAATTGGTGTAGTATATTGTATTACTGCGCTCTTATCTTTAACCTTGTTTCTTCACCTTATCTATTTAAAATAGAACAGAACTTTTTATTGTAAAAGGTAGGTTTTAAGTACATTATTTCTTATATTTTTCATACTTAATGATATATGTATCTACATTATACTTATAAATGAATTACAAGGAACAATGCATTTGACAAAAGCATTTTTCGATTCGATATTATCCGTAGAAAATAATTAATTATTTACTATAAAATCATTCTATTCAGTTATGAATAAATATAGATTGCGATTAATTGTCTGAATGTAATTCAAAAGTTTATTTTTATTATATCAATTATGAATAATGCTAGGAGGGCGACAACTTTCAGAAATAGAGCAGCATTTGCAACGTGATGTCGCAGTGAGAAATTGCAAACCCAAAAGAAATTTATAGATAAAATAAACGATCTGAGAGAATCAAAATTTCGCAAAAAACGTCGTAAATAATACTTAATTTGCAACTATAATTCCAACGCAATTTAAGCTTAATTATTGCCAGAGTATTAATGTCTAAGCAAAACAGACGTAAATACGTTAAATATTTGAAAATATCGTTTCTTAGAAAAAATCAAATCTATAGTTATTCACACCACTGTATAATTATAATAAAATGTATGAATTACCAGTACTTTCTCCATGATCTTTGGTAATGTAGCTAACATTGTCCAAGCTGAACGCATGATTCTTATTGCTGAAATCGAGCTGAAGATCATTATAACTATCATTGTCGTCGACAGGCACACTCATTTGAAGCACTTGTGTTTCGTACTCTTTCAAATTCGGTTCTACGTACACGGGATCGTAACGAGGCACAACGTACATTCGTTGCATCCGTTCTTTGTACGCCTTGTATCTATATACAAAGAAAGAAAATAGAATATTTACATAGCAAATAATATTCACGAGGTTCGTTAACTGCAACGTTACGTAAAAACTGAATCAATGATTCCATCTAATGTGTTGAATGTTTTCAAGAGATAACCATACCGGAAAACATAATTAATTCTAATGGATGTAATAAAGAGAACGATGAGTTTGCACGGTATGCAGAACTCGACGCTCGAATGAATACTCATTACGACACTTGAAAATGTTTCTTTCACACGATATTACCTAACACGACAATTACGTTTAAAAATTGGCGCGTCGAATCACCAACTCTTTTCAAGCAAACCATCAAAACATATGTTTCGTTCACATCATCAGTTGAATATCTAATGTTTTTTTTTTTTTCTGTTAAGACGATTGGTAGATTAAGAAAAAAAAAAAAGGGAAATTAAGTTCAACAATAGAGTCATATATTTTTAGAATGAAAACAGGCCAAACTTACCTCGACCAGGAGATGCAAATATAGATAATTCCAGCTATACCTAGGATTAGTATGACACACGCGATGATTATCAAGGCGTATGGAAATACTTCGCCGCTGAAAGCGATAGCGGTTTGCGTGCGTACTGGCTCGGACGGCATTACTGGCGCGTGAATGTCTATCGCATTCGCTCGAACCAACGTCGATACGTCGAACGTAATGTTTGACATAGCCATCTTTTCGATAATCGATCTGCAATAGAACCACACATGTCAGAATTTGAGGGAAATATAAAAGCCTCAAATCGTTGATTCACGATTACCTATGTACCTAGATACATATACAGCCATATAAAATTATTACGTATGTACTATGACTATAAACTTTTTGTCGAAAGTTGCTTGAGCGAGAGATTAAAAAGAAACAAATAACAATAATATTGTTTTTTTCACGAATAATATCAATAGAAAAAAGCTGTAGTACTCTTTGTACAGCGATAAATAGTTTAATTTACCATTAAAAGAAAATTGGAAAAGTTCTATTCTAAATTGAAGACATCTTTGATTATGATAATTATTTTTATTGATCCTTTCAAAAGACTTTCGCATTGGAATTACGAATAATAATATGACTAAGCACGAATCACTTACCTCTGTATACGGGAATTGTTCCTGTCTAAAATAGATTCTGTGTCTGGATCAATCGCGTAGAACCACACATCGGAATCTTGAGGATACATTTCGATAGTTCCATTTTTCGTCAAATTTTTCCTCACAGCTACTCTGTCGATACCGATCAGAAGACCGCTTTTCTCCTCGATGATGTCACCAATCTTGGACGCTTCCTTTTGTAAGACGTCTGGTGGCGCGTCCTGTACTACCAAAATCATTAGATTCTCCTCTCCGATCAAATTCACTATAACCGGAGCTACGATAGAGTTAAAGTTGTCAGTCGAATTAGGATTGTCTCGAACTCGAACGTCGAACTTAAATGGAAGTTCGGATAAATCCACGTTATCGAACGTCGCAGTGGTTCTAATTATTCCAGAAGAGCTGTCCAAGGCAAAATAGTTCGATCCACGTCCACCAAGTATTTTATACTCGAGCTTCCCATACTTTCCGTTGTCCTTATCGTGTGCTTTCACTTGTATAACCGTCGACGCAAATTGTGCTGATCGCGGAATTGCGGCGAAGTAACGTCCTCGTGATAATTTTGGACTACTATCCGGAAAAACGAATTCGGGTTTATTGTCGTTTATGTCGAGCACTTGGATTTTCACCTGTAATTTAAAAAAAAAAGACACTTTATTACAGTGTATGTATGATATGATTAAATATTTTATATTTTGAAACTAATAATGTTTCTGATCTTTAGATTTAAAGTATGTTTCTAATTATATACTGTATATTTTCTTTTTTTTTTCTTTGTACAAAATTCTAATCACTAGTTGCATAATGCTATATGTACTAATAAAGTTATTATACTGCATTAGATTTATATCATGTAGATGCTTTCTAAACTTAATTTTTCCTCCGTTATTTACATATTTGATTTAGAATCAACGTTAGTAGCAATGAAAAATTAAAGACGATTGCCTTCTTGATAGATGATATTTCAAACTTTTGGAACTTTCTGAAAAAAAGAACATACAACAATCATTTTAAAGCACAAAGTCTAAACTTTGATAATGTTAATGTTGCTTGAAAAGAACGATTTTTATATAGTAGCTGTGGAAATAAAAATTCAAACGTTTCTAAAAAAAATTTCTTTCACCAGTTTATTGAACTTTGAATATCAGAGTTGAATTTTTATCCCAATATTAACCCTAAGAAAAGAAATCCTTGTTTTCTTTTATACTATTTCTCTTATTTACTATAAAAAATGAATTCAGCACTATCAAAATATGAGCTTTACACTTTTTAACGAGCCTAACAAAATTACTGTACGTTTTCTTTTCATGAAGTATATACAACAGTTTAGAATATCATTTATGAAAAAAAAAACATTTTAATTTTTGATCGCTACTCTGTATATACGTACCATGGTCGTATTTCTGCCGGAATTTAATAGACCTGATAAAGATTCCAATTTAAGCTGCACTTGATACGATTCCGTTGTTTCGTAATCCAATACTCCTTTCTTGAGTCTAAGTGCACAATTTCGTTCCTCCGTAACATTCGCTTCGAACAATTCGTTCTTGTTGCCACTATAAATTTCGCATTTTAGCGGCGTAGTATCGTGTGCATGACTATTTATAACCGTGATTATTTTGATTAGCGTATTGTCGCCAGCATCTTCCGGTACTTCGACGTTGTAGGAATTTTCTGCGAAACCTAAACCGATCTCTGGCGGCACCGTAGCCACATGCCGAACATAAATTGGCACTGTCGTGACAGACGATAATTGCGGCTCTCCCATGTCGTACGCGCGCACATCAACCTTAAACATTAATAATTTCTCAATTATATATTATTCAATAGTAGAATATTCAGTAGTTTATACATTGTCTTTTTCATTTTACGATAGACATTTTAGACGAAGAAACTATGTGACAAAAACGATTTAAAATTCTAACATTTAAAACATATATATACCTGATACTCGGTGTCCGTTTCTTTACGCAAATCATCTCGTATTCTAAGTACGCCAGTGTCTGGATCAATCACAAAGTACTTATTCGCTATTCCACGGCCGATAATTTCGTATCTCACCTATAAACCGACAAACAATAATGATTTCAATCAACAATCATCTGCCGATTAGCAAGCAATTTCTTGCAAATAATTGCAATTTCTTTTCTTTCTTCTTTTGTATATAATAATGAAATTACTTTAAAATGAAGAAAATTATATACGTATATGTACAGGATGATTCTTAAATGCATGTCCATATTTTAAGAGATGCATTTATGCATTAAAATACATAAAAAATATCATATAAATATATTTTACATATTTTAGTTTTCAATATATCTTAGTTCTCTAGATAATTAAAATTCGATATTCAATTATATCTTCAGCAAATTTAATATGCCATTGTATATGCCTTAGCATTTTGAATTACGCACTTGAAAATATTTTTTGAACAGTGTGACATCCATTTTGAATTTTTTTTCTCGTAAATCGTGCAAATTATTCAGCACAATCAATTTTAAATTTCACCCATTAAAATAAATAATATTTCCAATCATTCCATTGGAATAAAATCTCAATGGATCGAGTTTCGTTTAATTTATATTGCTATATAAAGATACTTCTTATAAACATTGAATAAGATTTTGTACGATGTACAATAGCATGTACTGAAGCACAAGATGAACAGATTGAACATTTCAAAGATTTTTATAATTCGAAAACTAGTTATGCAAGATAATTCATATAACATTTTTTATTTATTTTAGTGTATAGATTCATTATCCAAAGTATAAACATGCATTTAAGAATTACTCTGTATTTAATTAGATAAAATATGAATATATAAATTTCTTTATAAAAAACTTATCTTTCGTAAAGATATTTATATAAATGAAAAATATTACTAAGTCGTCGTTATTCTACTACTTAAAGATTAACTACATTAATTACATACTTGATTTCCGGGAGCAGTGCCATCAGAGTCTGTCGCTATAAGATTAATGATCGTTGTGCCAATGGGAACATCATCATCTAACGTAATCGGACGAGGAACTGATGTAAATACTGGTGGAATGTCGTTAACGTCCTAGTGCATAAGGAATAACAAAAGTATATAATACTATTCAGAAAATATCTCGAAATAAACAATTCAATTAATCTGCGATATTAAAATAGAACTGTGATATTGTACAACATGAGGAGGCATAAATATAAGCATATTTGGCAAAATTACATGACACATTGATTGATTTGACATGAGCAATTGAATTGCCCGTGCAACATGGCAAAATAAAAGTTTTTCATTTTAAAGAAGCTAGTCTTGAAGCATATTAAAAAGTTTTATATATACAGAAAATTAAAATAAAAAGATATGTTGCGTATAGAGAAAAAGATATTCTTACTTTTCAACAAATTTTTGAAACAAACAAACTCAAGACAAGCTTTAAAATGGATTGTTATGATTTTTTTTTTTTACAAAATAATAACAGTTTAAAATGGACAATTTCATTCTTGATTATGCTCTTTCAGTTTTCTGTCAAACGTTTTTCTCTTATTTATTAAACTATTAATCTCTCTTACTATTAATCTCTCAATAATAGTAAAATTTCATCAAAATATAATAGCGTATAAGAAAATGTCCATGTAGCTTGTATTTATGAAATAATAATGATTTTTCAGTCAAAGGAAAATTGCAACGATCAATACCTGAACATTAATCACAACTTTCGTAGTAGAACCAAGCAAATTGCTAGTGTTTTCAACAGTGCCAATTATGAGAATATACTGATTCTCCTTTTCATAGTCCAAACCGCGAATGGTTTTTATTATCCCAGTCTTTGGATCTATGCGGAACACTTCAGTATCTCCTTGTTTGATTATGTACGTGATTTGTTTCTTCGTGTCCGGATCATCAGCCTGGAATTAATCGCAGAGATTAATAGAAAAGAAGTTTGAGATTCTATAGATTCCAATAATAACGGAAAATATTATCCATCTAAATGATTAAAAGTTATGAGTAATTTAAAATGTTTTTGAAAAATTATGTTTCTTTTATCGATTATTACATTATGCTTATCAAAAAACACGGCGGATCAATGAATCATTAGTTTCGATAAGAAATCACGTCATTTAAACTTCCTTATTATATCTAATAATTTTAACTCACTGTTACTTGAAGCACCGTGTAATCTGGTATATTCTCTTTAATTCGAGCCTCATAGCTACTTTGATGGAAAATAGGAACCTCGTCTTCAATATCGATAACTTTCACCGTGACCGTAGCAGTGGCTAAACGGTAATCAGGAGCACCATCTCTTGCGGTTACCACAAATTTATATTCCTGAAGAAGAAAGCATTTTATTTCCTGGTAACTAAGCTTTGCATATGTATTCTTATTTTACCACGTACTTCACAACCAACGAATTCTTGAAATTCTTAATATCGCTAATAATGTAAAAATTAAACGGACACTTACATCGTTCTGTTCGTAGTCCAAAACGATTTTCGTCAGCACATCTCCAGTTTCGGGATCCACAGTGAAAGGTATATCGTCAGGCGCGAAATATGTGATTTCTGCGTTGATGCCTTCATCGGCATCTTCAGCGTGTACTCGACCTATCAGCTTCCTTGCTTCTCCTTCTTTCACGGTGAATTCGTAAGGTAAGTTGACGAATTCTGGATTCTTGTCGTTTATGTCTGTTACTTTGATGTTTACCGTGGCTGTGTTGAATAAACCTCCAGAATCCTCAGCCTTTATTAACTATCGTGAAGAAAAGGAAAAAAATCTTATTGTTAGTCAAATAAGCCTATGCGTATCACGCGAGTTTAATTAAAGATAATTTCTTTTTTTTTTTTTTTGTAGCAAACAAGAAGACAGAGGTGTTGGTAACTGTGTTTAAACAGTAGACAAACATAGACTTACCAGCTGATAACGAGTCAGGTCTTCTCTGTCTAACTTTCTTATAACGGTGATCACGCCTGATTTGTCACCGATTGCAAATTGACGCAAGTCGTTTCCTGAGACGATCGAGTACGATACTGGATCGTTTTCTGGGTCAACTGCCTGTTAAATAGAATTATACGTTCGTTTTTTTAAACAAAAAAAGTATTAGGTTGTAACATAAATTCGTCCTGCTATTTAATTGATCAGTTCAAACTCAGGAATATATCTTGAAGTAATTATGACTAATCTCTCATATTGTTAGATAACGGTTACCATGGATTAATACCTTAATCTCATCAGAGTCTGTAGTGATAGAAGACGTTCGACATGAATTTGTCAAATAAAAATTTCTATCCTTAAATTTTCAAAACCGCAATTTCCAACAAGTTGAGTCGTTTATAGCAGTATTGCTGTACATATTTTTCTTATTTTTTTAAAGGTTTGTGAAGCGTTTTTATCTTCTCTAATTGAAAGAAAAGCATTATCTGCCAAAAATGTTTTTTATTTCTTGACATTCTATAAAAAACTTTAAGTACTTTTACCGAAATACGTCACTGAAATAACTACTGAAATTTAATCATTGAAATAATGTAATACAACACTTAACTTGTGTGAAGTTGTTAACGAATCAAATAAACAATATCATGCTGTCAACTATTTATGTTACAATTCAATACATAATGATTCAATCTATTTCAATCGAAAATCAAACGCAAAAATAAATATTAATAAATTAATGAAAGAAGGACGATTACATTTCTCGTTTAATCATACAATCACCAATTCTATTCTATTTAGCATTTTTATCGATAAAATCGCCACTTCAATATTACGATTATCTTTCTCTCTCTCCCTCTCTCTCTCTCTCTCTCTCTTGACAATATTTACGAGTTAGCGCAAAACTTGAACGTTAAAAGTAATTACGAACACTTACGGTAATCGTTGCAACCGTGGAATTAATTGACGCTCCCTCGCTGACTTGCACTTCGTATACCGGTTGTTGGAAAACCGGGCTCCTAGTATTCGGTCCAGGAATCACGTTCACCTCGACGATCGTCTGCGAATATTTTCCACCTTTGTCAGTTGCTTGGACAGTAATGCTGAATTGCTCGCCTGCGTTCAACTTCCTCACAGATTCGATTACGCCGGTCTTCGGATCGATTTTAAATTTATGCAGTCCATTATTCGACACGTGATAAATGCTATATGTTATTTCGGCATTTTCTCCTTCGTCATTGTCCGTTGCCTCGACCTGGTTTCAACGTCGGTGAAATTTTTTCAAGTGTATA
>CAJDYZ010013527.1:46324-67203 GCA_903986555.1 Heterotrigona itama | reverse complement strand
CATGTAAAATCGTGAAGATAAAATTTTCATTTTTTTTTTTTTTTTCAAGTATGCAGCGATACTCCAAAATAAGAATTGTTTCTATAAATATTGTAAATTCACTACTGATATCGTACGATTGACAAATAATAAATAATCCATAACTATAAACCCACCTTTGTCACTACTTTCTTTGTTTCTCCAGCTTGAACGGTAATAGGAGTTATCATGGGAAGCATGGGCGCGTTATCATTAACATCGTTCAATATCACCACGAAGGATAACGGCGCGGAAGCAGCGATGCCCGTTTTTTCTCTGGCGACCACTTGAAATCGGAAACGTCCAGGGCTCGGAGGATCACGATCTAAATTTTCTTCGTTTACGACCAGTATTCCGGAAGGATCGATCGCGAAGAAATTGGTAGTCAATTCAAAAGTGTAAGCTGGTTTCGGATCGTCAGGGCCCTAAACGTCCAGTTAATACGACAAAGAAATGTTATTTATCCATTTCCATGATAAATAAAGATATAATTAATTTCTATAATAAAAATAAATATATTTATATAATTTATTTTTTTATTATTTACTGATGCTGTATTTCTTCAGAAATTAGATTATTTTCAAAATCAAGTATATATTCGTTTAATTTACAGATTCTACAATAGAAAGTACAATTGTTTACATGCACCGATAAAACAGTATATAATAAATATATATAAATAAATATAACAAATATGCATCTAGTGATCATTAATTAACGATATTCAATACGTTTCACATATGCAAAACAATACCTATGAACACTGAATTTCGAAATATTAGAATCGAAATATAGAAGCTATTCCTTAACATTTATTCGTCTACAACTTGCAAATATCAAGAAAAAGATTTTGGAAAGATTTTTTTATACATACAAATAATTTAAAACTTACTTATTATTGACATTTTAATAAGATTAAACGTCAATACCATTTTGTAAAACATTTATAAAAATAATAGAGACGAAAAGAAAATGTTAAAAATTTTTACACTATTGGTATATATTGTTTTAGACAATTCTTAATAAAGTTACAATACTATATTGAACATAGCAATGTTCTCGTTGAACGCGAAGGAGGCGTATCACATCGCAAACAAATAAACAACTTTGTACATGTAGAGCAATAGCTACTGACACAATTTCATTGCAGCGACATTGTACTTAACGAAATTCAGTACAATTTCGGCACAATAATTTGCATCGTCTGGCCGAAATAAAAATACACCAAACGTGTGTTAATCTATTTGCGGATATTGAAAATTTTTAAACTGGTAAACAGATTCATTATACGATATCGTTTATCAAAGATGCATTAATCTTGATTGATCGAAGAGATGATATGTAGTTACAAAAGAAACGATGCAGACATTTATTTTTGCTGTTAACTTCTTCTACTAATTTTTCTTACTCTTTTTAGGAGATTGATTTAGTGAATCGATACGAACGAGTTATTAAGAACAAAAACATCGATCGAACTCGTAGAAAAGGTGAAAGTTCAATTACAAAAATTCAACTTACCAAATCAGCGTCCGAAATAGTGAGTACTACAGGATTGCCATTTTTGTCAATAACCTTTGTTCCAATCGGGGCATTTTCATCGACGAAACCCTCTATGCTCGATGTTGTTATAATCGGAGGATTGCTGTCCACTGGCTTTACGGTGATAGTCAATTTGGCTGTGGCCGATCGTTTCGCTTCTGACACTTCGACGGCCTTTCGTTCAATAAATAAACGAATAACTTTATTACATGTTTACATAGTTTTTTTTTTCTTTTTTAAATTTGCTAAATTATGTTACAGTGATACCAAGGTTATCACTCTTACCTTGATGATAATATCGAACTTCTTGGTAACAGTTGTGTCGACCGCCTTAATTTGCTTCACGGCGCCAGTGTTGGGGTTTATTTCGAAAAATTCCCGATAATTCGATGGATTGCCACTGAGGAACGAATAATGAATAGGTGCGTTTATACTATCCATATCAACGGCTTGTATTTTCTCCGGCGATATATTAAGTATACCGGATAACACTCCGCTCGATACCTGATGGGAGAAAAGACATAATGTATAGAACCGGTTCACCGATAGTTTCGAACCGTGTCACACGAGATTTCAGAGTAAAGAAATCTCGTGGCCGCGTATTAAGAATCGAGGATTGGATGTTGTCTTTCACTTTACAATGCACGATAACGCGTATATCGAAACATATATACATGCCACCATCAGAAATTACGTCCGTTTGCCAATGTTCGGTTTCTAAGACCGACAATGTTTCAAGTCGTAGTCAAAGTAGCTTGAATATCTATACAAAAAAATGTTCTTCCAACTTGTAGTATTACGTATACTTTTGTTTGTAATTTTATTTGTAATTTACTCGATTATCATAGTTTAGACAGAGAATATATCAGATATTCCGCTTAACATTTCTATTCAACTATATATATATTCTGTATATATTTTTGAATTTTTCTATAATTCGATCGAATTGCTATACTTGCCGAATCAATGACTCGAATTTATTGAATATTACATAATAAATCGATACAAATCAAAAAGTTTCTGTATTACACGATAAAAAGAGATATATGAAGAATTAATGGCGCAGTTTTACAATGTTACTTTATTAATAAACATTGCATTTATTGTATTTATTATTTTTATATTTTGCTGTTAAATTATTTTTACATACGTTTTATCAATAAATATAAATCTTATTTTGTTTGCTTATTATCGCACTATCGTATATGTTATATAGATTATACCAAGCCATAAGATAAATTCTCAACTTCGGATTAAAAAGCTAGAATCTTCTTTCGTAAAATGAATGTACTTACGGATGCTGAATATTCTGGATTAATGCATGCGCCATCCAAAAGCATGCAACCTTGATAAATGAAGGAAGGATCTTGATCATCGTCGTCTCTAATATTTACCGTCAAAGTGGTTGTAGATGTGAATCTTTCGGAAACGTTCCTTGCTCGATCCTGCGAACAAATAATTTATCACATAGTTTTTATCCCATCGTTTCATACTATCTTGAATTAACACCATGATTACATTAAATTAATTTAACTAATAAAACGTACACATTTCGTCACAATTATTGCAATGCTATCGACGAGATTTTGTTTTAATTTCATTGAAAATAAGCTAATAAACAAACGCTACTTCGGCGCGAGATATCTGTGGCGTCACAATATAGCAATGAAAGGATTAACATCCGCTTGACATTCATACAGAAATTTCGAGTTTCAATTTTGAAAAAAGTAACAGACATCTGTTGTATCACGGATGAATATAACTGTGAATAATAAAAGTTACATGTGCTAGCAAATTAAATTACTGCAATTATTACGCTATTAACATTTACATGTGTATCATGTTTCATTTCACATGCATACATAAATTCTATGAATTCGCTTCTCATACAATCTCGTTTTGAGTCGCTGAATTAAGTATCGCGGTATGATTTAATGCGATTGCAGCGAGTAACGCAATTGCTATCATTTCTATAATCTCGCCACGTACATCATTATCCGAGGATAATGCGCGCTGGTTAGAAATGAAACTGTGACGAACAATGTCGCGTCGACCGCGGAATATAGCATTCGGCAAATTATTCACGGTATTAATTTCGGAAGGATCCTATTATATATGTAACAATATGTCCATCAATGCCAATAATTTTCATTTAATATCATACTGACTCGACGTAATGTAAAATTATTAGGTAATTCGGTCGAACCTCAAAGTTCAAAGTTAAATACAACAACAGACCTTTGCTTCTTTGCTATTCGCCCAGTTATTTCTATTCAGTCATGCAAATTATCCAATAAAATGAAAACAATTGTTGCGTTGTAATTTGCAAGTCAACGAAATGACGAAAGCATTTTTGTTTGCCAAAGCAATATTTTGCATTGTGTTCAAATACATTTCGCATTTTTTCGGTGCGAGAAGAGAGAATGTTTGCGGTTACGATATCTGGAACTCGAAGCCACCGTGACTCGTAGTATAAGCTTCGTTACTGCTCTGTAAAAACTTTTTACTTTTACTTTGCTCTTTTTCTTATATCGTAACTCTGTTTATGTGGCATGGCAATTTCAACACAACCACGTGTACACGATACAATTGTATCTAGTGCATTGTCAACCAGAGAAACGTCACTCTTAATACATTTTTATGAGTTCAGTCATTTATTTCCTTGCGGGTTGATAATCTTTTAATATCTAATTTCAAGGATAGAAAGAAGAAAAAATAAGCATACATGACATGTATGCTTGAGAGGGGTTATATATTGTATCGCCGTGGAATGAAGGACAATACATTCGAGAAGATGTGAACCAGCTGCTTCACATAATATTCAAATGAGCCACACCTGTGTTCAGCAGCTGTTGCAGCGAGTCCACGTTACCTTCACAATCGATAGAAAGATTGATCATGAACTCAAACGCGTACATCACTTTCCACATTTCATATATATACTTATAGGAGAAAGAGAGGGGCAAGATGAAGACACAGGATAAAACGGACCAATTGTTTAATTCATATTTGCAAAGCTTGTTGTTACTAAAAATATTACTAAAAATAAGAAGAACATTTGAAATTTTGTTATACGTTATCAATAGCATATGCAGTCGCTTATTACGTTCTTTTTCTTATGCTTTTACTGATCACATTTCTGATTCTCACGATCATGATTTTATTTTCTTACACGTTTTAAACATTAACAAATAGCAACAATTACATTATATATATATCAGTCAGAAATTTTTTTCAGATACTTATTTATCTGTTCACGGGTATTATTCATAAACAAATAAAAATATTATTCATGAAACAATTAAAATTATTTTTGTAAATTTTCCATTAAGTCTAGAATTAGTTAAATTTAAATCTAGTTAACTCAAGTTTCATTAAATAGATGTACAGAGTGTCCTAGTATAAAGAGCGAGAAAAGGATGATTCTATATCAAAAAATAATAAAAAAAAAAAGTTTTTTTCATTTAAGGCTTCATTTTCGAGAATATCAAGTTTGAAGATTTAACAGCTAAATTTAAATTTAGCTAATTCTAGACTGATCAAGAATAGGACATTATTCTACATGCAAAAATAAGTAAAAAATGTAAAATACAATTTTTTTATTCAGTTTGAAAGTTTATGAAGAATTTAGTTTATCTGACACGTCGAGAAATAAAACCGTTAAACCGAAAAACTCGGATAATAGAGGCAATATTCATATAATAACTTTGTTATTTTTTGGATAATAAGAGATACATAGTAGATAAGAAGTTAATCAATTATGAGTTCGTATGTCTGAGGCCTGACATTAACTGTTCAAATAAACATTATACTATGTTTGCCAAGTCCATTTTTATTTAAACATATTCAAAATATATTTTGTTGTGGCCTTAACTATAAAAATTTTATTCTATATTTTTCACTTATTTTCGCAGATTAGAATAATCTTTTATCGATTAACGTCTCCTGTTCAGTTCATAATTAAACAAATTTAAGTATATTTGATAAATTTTTAAATTTTCATTTGCTCAAAAACGACATCTGAAAAAGATTTTATTCATTATTTTCGATTTATTTTTTTCCAAAGCACCCCTTTCTCGATTGTATTACTTTTAATAGAGAGACATCCTATATAATATTTCGTTTTCGATGCAGGATCAATAAATACAAAATTATAAAACAAGTTTTCCTTAGCGTTCTTATTTTTCTCCCCTTTATCTACATTCTTTTATAATAATTTGAAGTAAAATTAATATTTCAAGTATCATAATACAGTTACACAGTTACAATTCAATTTTTTTACATTAAATGATATAGTAGTCAGGAAATAGAATTTTCGATTTTTTTTATTTGTTCTTTCACGCCTCTATAACTTCTTTTTATACACTAAACTAATGTTACATTGATTAACCTAACTGACCTAAATTAACTAATTAATTGATTTCAATTTCTTAACCTATCCTGATCTACGTATAAACTTATCTCTATCTTTAGCACCGATATCTTTCCTTCTTGCTCTCCAGTTTCTTCCATTTGACCGCATCCTCGCAATATATACCTTCTCTTACTCTTTTCAGGTTACTTATCATTTTTCTCACTTCTCCGAAGCCTTTCATGTAGTGCCTTAGTGCCCCATCTCTTACCACACAGAACATATACTTTACTTTCTTATCCGCTATCCAGAACTTACTTCCTCCATATTCCCACAACGCATCCTTGCCACTATTTTCTATTATTTCTTCCTTATTTCCTTAAATATTAGATCTTGCTTTTAGATAGGTAAATCTATTATCTATACATAGTTTATGTACATCGTCTAAATATTACACGTAGATAGAAGATAGGAAATTTAACAATCGTAACAGATAGAAAATAAATAGAAAATAACTGAAACAATACCCAGCGTAAACTTTTAAACAACTATTTTCCTATAAACATTTTATGTAACCTTGTAACATTCGATGAAAAGCGAATGTTGCTAGCTTTAGTATCTCAATAGATGTATCTCTTGTATGGATAAAACACTTTCAGTGAGATTCGAACGTGAGAATAAAGCGATCTCTGATTGATAGAAGTCTCTTGGTATTGAGTTGATGACAACGCAGCTCAACCATTATGCTCGAATGTCGAAATTAAAGAATTTTATCTTATGTAATCCGTACACGATCAACATACCTAGTAATCACTCACCATTGAAACGGCGGTTACAACGTCGACCTCTTGCTGTACAAGTAATACGAGCAACAGCAGCAACAGCAGCAGCACTTTCACCAGATTAAAAGGTTTCATCGTTGATTTTGCACGATGTTTACTTTTATTCTAAATAGTTCTGGTCGCTTTCCATTTCCTTTTCTTTGGTCAGATGCATTATTTTAACTTTGATTTTTAAATTTCGTCCAACGTCGCACTGCTATTCAACCTGATCTAGGTGTTTTCTAACACATCGAATAAAAGTTTGGAAAATATTTCAATATATTTGGTAATCAATAATCTACAAACGATATGATTGGCATGTTTCCTGTATCATGTATATTACATGTTTAACGTTCATATTTAGTTAATTGCAATGTAGTCTTACTTATCAAAAATTAAATTTGTTTATAATAAAATAAAATTTGTTTAAAGTAAAATTTTCCTTGAAATACGTTAACAAACGTTATTGATTTAATACCTATTATCTAATAGTAAATATCTATATTCTAACATTTCATTTCAACTATAGGAATATGATTCTTTTATGATTCAATTTTTATTCGAATCTTTTCATATTCGATGAATTGTAAGTTAATTGCACAAATATGAATGTATAAACGAAGCGAACAAACAAAGCGGTAGTTTCCTAAAATCGCTTCTACTGCTACAACTTGCTACTGTGTGTATTTTGGAGTAGCATAGATTAAAAATTATTAAATTATTAAAAGTTTCCATTTGAACTCCTAAAAGACACACTGCATTTAACTATAAAAGAAGAACAAATTATAAATAAAAAAGTAGCATAAAAAATATTGAAACTTTAGCATCATTTTCTATGAGAATAGTTCATTTTCGATTTGTGGTTCTTTTGAAATTTTTTTTTTTTTTTTTAAATGCCATTGTTTAGATACATTTGAGTTCTATTTTATTATACAAACAGAATTAGAAACATTGATGGTCATAATGAATATAATCATCCGTGCTTCCGCAATTTGCATGAACTTTTAATCATCACTGAAATTTGAACACTTTCTGCATCTTTGGTGCCCATCATGTGTGAAACTAACGTCAATAGATGCATGCACTTGTGCTAATTTGCTAATATAATACCTGCAATGTTGCAGAAACTATTACAACTAGTAGTTTGTTTGGCAAACACTCATCTATCCTTCTATTTGCTATTAATTTCTATAACTAGAAAGAACATCGGCGTAAATTTAGCGCTGATGAAGCATTTCGTGTGCAGCTCGATCATTATGCTCAATTGCTTTGAAACTCTTAAAAAGATATGTATGATGTGATATAAAATACTAATACATATATTTGTTCATTCAATGCTATGAAAATTTACCACTCTGATAGGAATATATCTAAATATTAGGAATAATTATTTTATTATATTAGTGAAAGATTAAAATTACTGGAATGCGATTGATTTGAAAATCGAAGGAATCATTCGATAAATATCAAAAATAAATTAAAGATATATATTTCGTTTAAACAAAAAGTATATTAAATATGAAAAATATTGTTACGTACATGAATATACGACGAAGTTTAAAACTTTCATCATTTACGACTAGTCAATTGTCATTGATATGAAATTCTGGCAAATAATCTATTTTATTAAATGACTGAATAGTTTATTTCCTGCATTTGCTTGAAATACATTCGCAGAATAAAAGATGCTGAGAAGCGAGCGATTTCACTTTTGTCACTACTTAAATGGATAAATTTAAGGCTCGATTCATAGAAGCGTGACTCGAATATGCATTGTAGTTTCTCGCGGGATGCATGCCATTGCTTTCCACTTGCAACGATCACACGAACGAGAATAAAACGTAAGTACACAGGAACAGGAAAACGGAAATTTGGCACGTTTACGAAGCAAAACGGAAACGAAATTCGCGTTACATCGTGGCAAGTCGAACGATGACTAATCCACGGGGCAACTGTCCTATCTTACCAACTGCGTACAAGTCGTGCCATATTTACTACCCACCAAGATCGTTAGCCTACTCGCAGATATCTACTTATAGTTGTAACGTGAGTTTCTTTGTTTGCCTAGCCTACGAGCTCCGTCGGCTGTTGACATTTACAAGACAGTCACCGATTGACATTCGTTACGCATTTCGTCGATCTTAATCCGTATGGTTACCAATGTTACCCTGAGGTGAACACGCGTATTTACTATCGTTTTTATATTATATTTACTTGCGATTGAAACGCCGATTTAAATGATCAACCTGCCGATGTGATATGCTCTCCCCGATTAAATGTCATAGAAATTATATTTTTTTCTTTTATATATTTGCAAAAAATTACCGATATTATTACAATGAATTTGAACGATTTATATAATTGTGCGTCCTTGGCAGTGTACGCGTTGGTATTAGTTTCCTAACTAACCCAAATTGCACGTATAGTATTTACATAAACGAAAGATAAGAACTAAATTAGCTTAGAGCGTGTTCATACTTATTACCGTTATGTATTTGCTACTTGTGTATATACTTATGTATTTAGTGATTCATCAACTTCAGGATCATTGAAGGATTTCTAAATGGATTAAATACGTGTAATTTTCTAAACTTAGGTCAACGAATTTCAGTCATCAGGTACGCAGAAACGTCTAAACTCGTTCAAGCGATAACTTCCTCTAGAACGAACCACTATCGATATTTATCGAACGGCCGAACCAAGTAACAAATAAAAAAATATAATACATAATAATAATATATTGTCTGCATTTCCTATTATAATATTTCTTATTTTTATTATGGCACAGTGAGTAACGGTAACGCAATAAGGTATAGTAATAAATACAGACGCACCTTTATATATTAATGTTGTTATCCGGTTAACGACGGTTACCGCCGCAAGCAACCAATATTGATACTGAACATATATGCTACCATGGACGCATAATTACGAATAGAATATTCACTATAATAGTACCAACAGTTTTCTACAAATATCTCAAAAATTAAACAAGTTTGAGTTATATATGCATAAGAAAAATTGCATTGTAGCAAAAGTTTTTCATTTTCTCGCGTTGTCATATTATTAAGTATTTTCTTAGAAAAGTGTATATGATTGTACTATAGAAACTACATACACGTACATATATTATAGATATATGTATATATCTTATACACATATACAGAATGGATAATTATTTGCAAATAACAAGATACTTAATCAGTGTATTTAATTGATAATCTCAGTCTATATCTAATTCATATACAGAATTATTTTGTAACTTTACTTTTGCAACTATGTCTATGCAATTTTACAAAATTACATAGACATAGAGAGTATATGTTGCATTAATAACATGAAAAGATATTGGATAAATTTTAAAAGAAAATAGGACCAGAATTTAAAAAAAATAACGTAACTTTTCAACATTTTAACGACTCAAATATATTTTATTCCATTTCAGCATGAATAGAAAATTTATGCAACATTTCTTATTTTATGCTTGCTTTCGTTGTATCTCGATCTTGATTAGTTATAAGATGACATTTACTAGAAATTCTATTTGCTCTGGAATTGTTCAAATATGTGAATAAATGAAAATCAGCAACGATGATGAAAAACGCCGTAGTTGAAAAGAATCGGTATCCTCGATAGTGTATTCAGTCATAGAATTAACAATGTTATGCTCCGAAGAAGCGATATGCAAATTGTATCTACTACAAGCGCTTGTTCTAATCGGTACCTTCTAATCTTGCTATGCGTGCCGAAGCTACACATCGGGCTGCCACATTACTGTTCCGTTAAAAGATACGTGTCGCATGCCGTATTCAATGACATCACTTCCTCCTTTCATGCTAATCGTATTATCCTACGTATTATCGTATTATCGTAACTATTCTATTACTTTAAATCGGTGTAGGAAAAAACTAGGTTAAGTTCTAAATTTCTAAAAATTGACAAAACCTATTGAGTTTTGCCAATGAGACACTTACTGTTGCTCCGTTTTTTAAATACAGCTTAAAATCAGATGAATAGACTAATTTAGAATAGCTTACTTTTCGTAAATGTTGGATTTTACGAAGTAATCCTGAATATAATGAATAAATACAAAGATAAACAAATAAAACGTGATAAACTATGCAAAATAAATAGCACATGATTAAAATTATCCAGAAGATGAAACTTTCATTTTTATTTTCAAGTTTTTGTTGCATTAACAATTATCTATAAAAATATGCTTGTAAATGTATATAGGTACTTATAATTAAAGCAACAAGCTTGTTATTACTTTCATCTTGTGTCGTAAAACAAACTAAAAAATTGTTGTATGATTTTATATTTATTGATTTTTATGTGTAAAAAAGATGTTACATGTAGTGTCAAACATCTGTTCATAATATATTAAAATAAATTTGCAAAACTTAATGTTCAACTTACGAAAAAAGAAAGATAATTTCTTCCATCTACAATTTTTTAATATATTATCACCCTGAATAGCGTAATGAAGCCTTTTAACCGAAGTCGCAATGTAAGGGAATAAGATCATAAACGTAACAATTAGAAATATGGCCAATAAACATATAAAAATGCAATAAATTGACTGTTTTTAGTAACATGAGAACTTTGCAAATAAACAATTTTCTCATTTTACCCCCCGCGCGTTCTCATTTTGCCCCCTTAAGTTTTGTATTTGTTCCTTTGATTAAAACGACGACTTTATGCTCTTAATATAGATTCTATTAACTTTTTGATATAATATCATTATTGTAATATAATATGATTTGATATAAATCAAATTTTTGTAACTATTTCACAGATATCGCTCACTCATTAGAAAGTAGATATATTCATCATTATGTATACGTTGTGGGCAGAAAAAAAATGCAAGAAATATTAAATGTGTAAGTAACGAGTAAATAGCATCCATAACGCCATAGCAGACTACACACGCATTGTGATACATAAGGATAATCAATATTTTAATGCAAATATGGATCGAGTTAAGTCAGTGACTCATCTCAATGACTCATCGGGTTCTTTTTGTCCTTTCGTTGTCCGCTAAGGGACACTACATGATTTTTGTATATTCACTTCCTTGCTATCTAATATTTTAATTTACCATTAAATTAAGAGAACATTGATCTTAGAATATTTAATCATCTAATGAAAATCGCCTTTATTTTAATTGAAAGATAATTGTTCGAAATCTACTCATATATGTATAATATCTTTTTCCTTTTAAATCTCTCTTACATGATATATTGCAACAAGGCAAAAAATATTTTTTTTAAATTTATTTTCATACTGGCATCAATGGGTCGTTAACAATTACACTGATTTATAAAGTAATACAATGTGGTAACATAACCTACATACATAGTAGTTACAATAAATTTAAAATAATTTTAAATAAGTCTTAATTGTTAACATGTTTAAATTCAAAGCATTAAAATATAAAGAAACAGAGCGAATCACTTCTTTGATACTGTCTCTAATTTCATACTTTTCTTCGTCTGAGAAGATGTGATGATTTGTATTTTTTTAATCGACAACTATTAAATTGATTGAGTCTTTTTTTTTTAATTAAGAAGAATTATACATGTAAAGCAATCGACAACTGTTACACATTTATTGAGTCTCTTTTTTTATAATTAAACATACATGACCGATTTTCAACCTAGTCAAAATTACTTATTGCTTCAAACGAAAAAGTAGGAGACTTATGTCATAAATATTTCTAAATAAATATTCGTTGTACGTGAATTCAGGAGATGTTCGTATGCTCTTTAAAAGTTTTAGTAAAAGATTTTAGAACTTTCTTGCAGTAAATAGGTTTACATTTAAATTACAATATGGTAACTTAGTTGCTTCTTTTGCTACTTGATCGATCTTTTTGTTTCCCCTTTCATTCCTACATGAAATGGAAACCATCCAAACAGGATTTCTGTAGCTCACAGGATTTCATTATATCTCTCTGATTTGTTTAGTAATTGAATTTTCCAATTTGCCAATTTTGAAGGCAGAAAGTAGGTTCTTTTAACATATTTCAATTTTCCAATGTTGCATAAGTTTCACGGGGAAAAGATTGAAAAGGCGTGAAACAATTTGAAACCGAAGTTGCCTTCAGAAGTTACTAATGCATAACAAACTTTTATTTGTATTTTAGAACCATCAGAGAAAATAGTTTAATGTTCAAGATACTGGTGCATACTTTCTAAGAGGGATACTTTCATTGTTCTGCTTTTTTGAATAAAATCGGTTCGGACTCTTCAACATCTTAAAGTGCCTTGAATTCTTCTTTAAGATATGCAAAAACAATATATTAAAATGTTGAGGATAAAACATACAATGGCTAAAAAAAAAAAAATGAATAATCCTTTGATTAATTTTTTAGAAAATAAGATTTTTTTTTAATAGATATACATGACGATGAAATTGTATTTAGAGTATATGAAAGCATTAGTTGGGATCTCTTATAGCATAAAGGCTCCCATTCCAATTCTTACTGTATTGTTATTAATTATTTTAACAGCGTGGTCCATTTAGTCAAGTCATATACTATTGTACTGTAATCGATTCTTAATCTGATTATTGTTTTGTATGTACTAATTAGGGTGTTAAAATTTGCTTCCCAATTTTTTGAAATTTATCTTTATGATGTTCAATTTCTTAATATAGTTGTGTTTTCTTAATACGTGATATCTACGTGAGTTCGTTTTAAAATATGAGACATTTTGAGTGTCACGTTTACCAAATTTAATACCAGTGAACGTGGTACACGTCGAATAAACTTTCTGCTTTATGCTTTAACTTTTTCGTTATTTTTGTATATTTTTAATATGAAAGTTATTTTTTTATTATATAGTATATTTTCTAGTTTCAACATTTATTGTAATAATAAATAAATTTCAAGCTCTCGAAACGTTAAAAAATATATAATTTTTATATATTTTTCACTCTACACTGTAAACCACTTTTGGTACGCGTGGCATTTTGGGATAGTTCACTGAAAACTGCCTCGGTACTCGACGTGTTAATCTGATAACCGATAAAATATGATTCCCAATTGATAGAGTTAATCTATCCCGAGTAATAGTTAAAGATTATGGCTGTTGATTTCAATTTAAAAAATCTAAAATCAGTTTTCAAGCAGAATATATTAAGTTGGTTTAGCGTGTCTTGCAGAATGAGTTGTGAAATATTGATGTTCTTAAATTGTAAAATCACTAATATCTAAACATTTTACTAGTACCTTAATAATGCTCGTGATTTCACTTATTGTTAATTTAAACAAAAAAGGAAAAACACCTATGATAGATACCTACGGATACTATTACTGACATCTAAAAAAACTTTTGTTTTCTCAGATAAGAAGCTTCTACTCATATTTTAATATAGTTCGATTTTCATCGGTATGTCCTATCTATCGAAATGAAACGAAATTTTGGGGTTAGTACAAAATTTTAGCTGCGGATCTTTATTAGTTCCCGTAATATTAACTTCTTATCTTATAATTTATATTCTTAGAGAAGCATTATTGTAATTGTGACATTATTCCAGATATATAAAACATGGAAACGTTATTTATAATTTATACTTATTAATGTTCGATTTAAAGAAATTAAATTTAAACTATGAATCAAAATTTCACGGAATTTGCTTCTTCGGAAACTATCGAAACCATAACTTATATGGCTCTATATTATAAGACAAAGGATTAATAAAGAATTTTGAGTACAATGCATTGAATTATACAGACATCACTAATATAATGGTCAATGCTATATTAACTACCATTGGTGAATATTGAAAAATTGTTTACACATAATAGCAATATCAGCTTTAGTGTGTTTCACTTAAAATCTGACACCAACTGTCGGTACAATATATTGAATTATGTCAACAGTTTCTCTATATTGCTATTATGTGTAATCCTAATGCCTTCAACACAGATGTTACTAGCCGTTTTCGCTTTAGCAATCGTTAAGATTGGATTGACTTATTCTTTTTAATTCGGTCGCCTCGAGTCCAGCAATTGTCTATGAAATATTGGTAAAATACGTCAATATTGGATTTTAAGTGGAACACTCTATAGATACTGAGGAATATTCTTCTGTCGACTATTTGACAGTTGATGGCGACTACTATAATAACGATACAGCGAAGTTTGTATTAGTAATGTTTGTAGAATTCAATGTATTGTATTGTATCCAAAGTTTTTTATTAATATCTCAAAAACTGATAAAGCAGCTAAAATTTTATACTCAAAGTTCTTCCCTCCCTCCAATCTCAAAATTTTATTCTGATGGATAGGTCATACCGTGTTATATTTCAAAATATATGGAAAGTTATTCAAATGACAGCAATTGTAGAACATAAAAAAAGTATTATTGGTATAAATAATTAAACGTTACATAATCTCCTGTTATTATGTTATTATAGATAAATTTGATAACTCTACGAGCATTAGTCCGAATTATTTTAATTAAAATATCTCTTGAACTAATGATTTTCCGATATAAAAGATTTAATACTTTTTTTGTATAGAAAATTATGAATTGATTAATACATTAAAAAATATGCGATTTTCTTAAAGAAACAAACTTCAAATGTCTTCTGTCAACATCATAAAAAATAATAATTATATCAATTATATCAATGGCTTCTTTCAAAACCATTCAATTTTCTAAAACATTTTTTGATTCCCATAAATATGTGGTATCTATCAGAAAATATAAAAGTTGCAAACCGCACTGATCATTCTTACCAAATCAGATCAGTATAACTTAATAGAATGTTGCTTAATTCTCGGCATCATGTCGGGAATAGGTCGATCCAAAGTATAATAAGTGAGATCGCATTTGGAGAGCGACAGAAGATCAATATTCGTGTGTACCGTTATCCGTAATCGATGTCACGAACGTGATAAATTATACGGTTGAAATGACGACGCAGCTGCATATTACTTGCAATATATACGGCGATGGTATATATTGAACATGTTAATTGTCTCTATTCGTAAATCTCGATTCCAACTTCCGTATAATAAAGCGTTCCATGATACAATTTAATTTAAGTACTTTACAAAAGAGAAGGAATTGTTTTTGTTTAAAACAAATAGAAGATAAAACTTATATTACAATATAAATTCTGTACAAAATTTTATTATAAAATTAGACTCGAGTATCGAATTTAGTTAAAAAGAACAGGTGCGTTATTATTAAAAGAGACGGATACGATGACGAATCAAAACTATCTCTATTATTTACATACATCTTATTTTGTTACATGCAAATCACAAGTTTAGATATATTTCAATTGCTAATGTTAAACGTGAAATGAATATCTACTTACCGATGCAAAAATAGTGACGAGATATCGTTGCGTTCTTTCGAAGTCCAAGGTACGGTTAACAGTGACTTGACCTTGGTGAGGTAAGTTAATGCTGAAATAGCCGTATCCATCAGCTGTCGTGATTCTGTTTCGACCAACTCCATCGTTGTTGCCAATGCCAGTTCCATCACCGGGAGCGATCGAATATTCCACGATGCCGTTCACACCGGCATCCGCGTCTACAGCCACCACATTTTTGAAGATGGTCGAACCAACTGGCGTTAACTGTGACAAAACCATAGAAAATTTCAACAAGGATTTAAGCGTAAATAACATAGCATGAGCCACGAGGATAATAGTACTAGTTTCATAGTAGTTACGTATTAATTTGTCAGTTGCGCGGAGAATATATCGTGATATAATTTCACCGAGCGCTGAATCTAAGGTAGATTTTTGATTACCATGACTGATTATCAATCCGGGAATAATCCAGTTCCCCTGTAATCACTTCAACGAGAACTATTCGAACTTACGGTAAGCTAATTGGTTTAAACTTTAAACGGAGATCGTGAGCGAGATATTCCACGATTTCGATCGAGAGAATTTCTACAATTTTGCAATTGCGGCAGATAGATTGTCTTACCGTGAAATTGGAAATTTTTACGATCGTGTGATGCTGATACAAGAAGCCGACTAATTAGTCACTTTGAAAATATTCACCTTTCTGTTTGTATCTGTCTGAGTGAAAGAAATCGATAGAAGCGATTAAAATATCTATGCTGTGAAAAGAAAAGCAGAAAGTAGAATGTAATTAATACTTATATGTGGCGCATGCCTTTAGGAGAACATTTGGAGATTCACGTTTCTTATTTGAAATAATACAGATAATTTGATTATTCGATAATTCTTTTGTAGCGGTATGGCGCGAGAAGTATTGATAATTAAATCGTAAAATTATATTATTTGATTAATAAAATCTATCTATACTTAAATTTTGAAATTGCAACCGAATTCTAGATACCTATCCTATCTGATATTTATGCTTATCCATATATAAATCTCATCGACGCGACGCACAGTAGTTGATGCTTTTAAAAAATGTTTTCAAGAATAAAAAAAAATTATTTTTATTGTAAATTAAAAATTCGACTCTAATATAAGTTTATTAGAATTTAATACATTTCTTTGTTTGATTGCATTTATAATTGAAAATATTTAAATAATTGGATCATTTGAATTTTAATAATCATTTTTCTTTAAAGTATTATAATAATCAATGAATTATTTAAGTAATAAATGCAAATTGTGATATAACCCTAGATATGAATACTAATAATTTCTTTGGAATGTATTGGAATGAATTTTTTCTTGTTGAATATAATTTAATACTCATTGCAAGATCTAAAATTAGCTGCTAAAAATAACAGCTTTTTGCTTAATTTTTTTTGCGTAAAAAGTTATAAACAAAGTTCAAGTACCTGTGAATGAGTTCGGGGTAGCTAGATAGGGATGGTTTGTGATCATTAGATATGTTTAAAAAATTCATTGCGATTGATATTTTAGGATTTGAAATTTGGGAAGAGAATGTACTCATCGAATAGTATCAAGTTGTATTGTTGCGATGCCTGAATTACGTCTTCTAAAGTTTATACTTACTTTTATATTATAATTAAAATTATAATAATTATTATTATTTTATATTATTATGTTATATTATATAAATATATTATATTGTATTATAATTATATTTAGTTATAGTATGTGTTATTTATATGTATTATTATATTATTTACTTATATTTATTAGTTACATTGTTTAATTATATATTTATTTATTTAAATCCAATCTCAATCAAGTTTAACATATAAATTTTGATTTTATTATTTGCCAATAAAATAAATTTTTAAATAATTCTGATTTTTGTCCCACTTTTTAAATTAATTACAATGCATTTTTAATTACAAATTTCAAATTAATACAACTTTTTAATTACAATGCATCGACGATAAATTGATAGAAATGCAAGACTTTGTATAATAGAAACGATGATAATACTAGTAATAAATAATTCATTGGATTCAGTTATAAAACATCATTACCTACTCAAATCTATAAAATTTTTCGACATTCTAACGTCACTGACTTCTCGAGTATTGTAATTTATCATAGTGATATACACATACCGCTGTGTGTTTATCGATTATATCCATTATTCGCTATGAAGTGACTTTAATGAGGGATTTGTTTGCATAGCAAAAACCGATTGCCAGAGAATTCGCAATTCCAATTATTTATTGGTTACTGATTGAACGAAGCTTGTATATTTCTTGTATATTAACGTGCTCATAAATACCATTTATTGCAACAGCATCCCCATCGTCTCTCGTGTAACATTCCACGCGTATTATTTAATGGTCGAACGATCGAGTGGACAGTTTCAGAGTACCGTTATGCGTTAGTGATACCTGTCTACGAATATACATAGTCCGATAACACGTACGTCCGCCAACGTAAAATGCAAGTTCATTAAAATAAGTATTACCATGGAATCGAAGGGAGGGCGAAACGCATACTAGTGCGTGCCATTACATGGCATGTGGCTGGATCAACCGGTATTCGCAAGATGCGCGCCATTTCTATTATAACGGTCCGTCAGCGTAGAAAAGAAGAGGAATTCGCGCCACGAAGATCCTGCCAATATTCCTCGTTTCTCTTTGACACGGCCGTAATGATATTTCTTGCGGCTGGTACATAACACGTACTGTCCCTCGACACCGCCCTATCACTCCACCTTCTTTAATTATTATCAGATAGTCTAGTCCGACTACGAGACAGATCCTTCCAATAATCAGCGCAATATTGGATGACTCGTCGGAAATTTAAGGATAGCTTAATTGGTTCATGCAGTTCGCTGCCGCGAATCGGCACATCCAACTTTCAGATCTAGTTGAATCTAGTTGAATCTAGTTTCCGTGTTCTTTGATAATCATTTCGAAATGACATCGTTCCTGCGCTCGCGAACTTCGTCTTCGCCTCTCCAACTTTCCATTTTAGGAATTTAATTTAATGGAATTTAGATTTCTTTCCTATCGCTAATTAAATATTCTATTTCGAACCTTTAAAGGACCGAGTCTAGAAGAATTAGATAGAAAATAAATTATCTAATACATGTATACCTAATAAAATTTAAGTAATTAAAGTGTAATTATTCGATTTTGTTTGAAATATAATACATATTTCTGATTCTCCGCGCATCCATTTTGTACAATGCCACTTGCTCTTGAAAATTATTCTTTTTACAGAATTTTAACATTTATTATCATATTGTTATGCATAATACACCGATTTGTAGCTAGCATTTAATTTAATTGGTAATACTTGTACCTTAATTGAAATCTCTTCTATAATCTTCTGTAATTTATATAATACTTTTAATTATTTACGTAATACTTTTTTAATTTTGACGGAAATTCCATCACGTAGCAGCTGAGACACTCGGAATTTTAATATGATCGAACCATCCACGTTCGTACGTAAACATCTTAGAACATGTCATAATTTTCAGTTATATTATATCCTTTTTTTTTTTTTTTTGCTATTGGCAGCGAATCGATGGTTCGTTATTTCTCATCTAATGTCGAATTTTTAGGACGTTCTAATTAAAGAAAGCGTATTTTTATTGCATTACATTCTTCCCAATAACAATCGATCAAATTATTTCAATTATATCGAATTACCATTATGATCAATTTTTATCTGACTCGATAATTCTGAATTTTCTTAATATTATCTAATTAATCAGGAAGTAGATTCAAACATTACACGTAAATCATGTTTAAGGCCCGAAGCAAACGGTTTGCTACAAATTCGCAAAACTTTATTTTTTTCATTATATTTTTTGCGGATTTACAGAATTTAGATTATTAATTTCTTCCATTTGAAAAAATAAGATTCTTTATGCCAACTTACCTCTGGAACCGTAGTTTCGTACGGCGTATTGACGAACTTCGGCGCATTGTCATTTATATCCGAGACTCGCACAATCACCGGTATAGTTCGTTTCTTGTTCGTTTGCTTTACCGTGCAGCTTAACTGAAAAAGAAACAAAAATTATAAAAATTATAAATACACATGCATATATGCGTTTATGTAAATATAAATTTTATATATAACTATTTAAAATACTTCTAAAATTTACTTCTTAAATTTGAAGCTCTTTTTGGGTTCTTTCAGCAAATTTATTATCAACGACAAAATAATATTTAAAACAATGCAAATATTTGAATATTTGAATTGACTTTCATTCACGCGTTTATATGTACACATACATCATTTTATTAAATTATAAATCTCATACAATTTCACTCGGTTACATGTTGCAATAAGTAAAATTTTCAAAATTCACTTTTTTCCCCAGTAACAAATCAAGATCATCTTGATTTTTTAAAATGACACTGTGTATTTTTGATTTTATAGTGTTACAGCCGACATGAAGTCGAATTTAACGATCTACCATATATCATGATGTTGAAAATGACTTTAAATGTAGAAATGTAATAACTCAAAGAAAACATCGTAAAATATCTTATGAAGCGTAACTTGATATTTTTGCAATATTCAAGTATGGTGACTCGTTGAATTCGTCTTATAAAATCAAAAATACATAATTTCATTTAAAAAAAGTCAGTGATTCTGACATTTTAGCGGGGAAAATCTTTTTTAAAAATTTTGTGTATGTACTGCAACACGTAATCGTTTGGAAGATGATTAACTTTTATTTGAAACATTTTTTTTTTTGTCAGACTATCGGAAGTGACGATAGGACAGATTAAAAA
>CAJDYZ010013527.1:1360-12447 GCA_903986555.1 Heterotrigona itama | reverse complement strand
GTCGTGGAAAAATGATTATTTAAATAACATATCATTTTATTTGACTCGATATTATTGATTGATATTTTACGATTATTTTAAACAAGCAAATGATTCCGCTTGAAATTGTTTCATTATTTGATTATCGAATAAAATAATTTTGTTTAGCTAGATCTACGAACACGAAATGATAGCGACTGCTCATTTTAATGACATCCGTCGTGTTCTTGATCCCACGTAACTCTGTATAAACAGTGAAAAAAATCTCGGTTTGATGATAAATCTCTGGATATTGTTGATTCGTAGCGATTCGTGTGAATGAATCATTTGTGAACGAATCAGACGGAATGAACAAAGATCTAGATCGACGACTCCGTGAAAAAAGTTAATTTGGAATTCTTCTGTTGATTATCGAGAAGAAACCATGCAGGCAGACGTGATCTTATTGCTTGACGGGGCACCGTCCACAACGATTTATTCAGAAAAGAGAACACTTCGACGAATAACGAAATCATAGGTAGCTTGGAGAACGTTCCCGCGGCTGACGATAATGAACGAGGCATATATTTTCATCCTTCAGACGAAATACTGGTTGTCGTAAGACGAATCATAGACATTTTGCGATATGAACAAAAATATAAATTACCCACGACTTGGCTGTCAATTTCTGTGAAATCACAAAAAAAAAAACAAATATTTTAAATCTTTAAATCCTCATTTTTAAACAAAATTGCTTAAAAATGCTCAATTTTAAAATCATCTGCTATATCAGTAATTAATTTTAAAAATTTTAAATATTAATTTAGTAATTAATATTTAAAAAATTTATGTCTTCCATAATACATTTGTTAAAATTTGATAAAAACACAATTATAATTATTTTTGTTTTTTAATCTTTTCAAGAAAAATTTTGCTATTTATTCATCTCAAAAAATGTCCGAAATTGTGTGAAAAATAGTTTATGCGCATTTAATTATCAAATATTTAGCTACGGTCAACGGCAAGATTTAACAAAATTAATAAAATTGCTTGAAATGCGCATGTATGAAGATCTTTAAAATCCATGATAAAGCTACGTAATAAGATCAAAAAATAGCAAACGAATTATTAATGATTTGCAACAATTTTTTATTATATTATATTATATTAGATTATATATTTATTATATTTTATTATATTACATTATATTAGAAAATTTCTTTATGAATTTCTTTGCTTTTTTTTATGGTTTTCAATATAAATTAAAACGTAATGAATTGAAATAATACAATATGTGAAAAGTTCCCACTGTTCAAACATTATTCAGATATTATTTTTCAAGCAATATAAATCATCCAGGTCAAGTGATTGAATAATGATTAAACAAATACAAATCAAATGCTTTATACAGAAACTCATGAATTCATCTATCTAAGTGATATTGTGTTGTTTATTTATTAAAAATCAATTTATTCTAATAATGTAAGTTATAGCTCGCTATATGATATTTATTAATTTTCATAAAAATAAAATCAGTTCTATAATAGAAAAATATGTACTCGGACGAATTAATTATTAACTAAAGAAATGTGAATGATATCAATGGGAATACTCTTTATGAACAGATCTTTATGTTATGTATAATAATAAATTGTTGCTATTCTTGGTAATTCGTTTGTTAATCTTTTACCGTTATTATCATTTTTGTACAATGACTTTCAAAAATTTGCATGCGTGCATAATAATGCCTGTTAATATTAATTATGCCTGATCATTGTTAAAATTTATTTTTTTTTTTTAAACTGGATGTTTTTATAATTCGATAGAAACAGATATATACTTTCATTTTGAATGTTTTGAAAATATTAATTATTTAGATTACTTAGATAGTCAATTTTAGAATTATTGTTTAAAAGTAAAAATTTAAAAGTTAAAAAATATTTTTTTGTAATTTTACATTTATACAAAATTTTAAAGCAATATAAAAAATATTAATATTTTCATCCATATCACAAAATATATTCTACTATATATTAACGAGTCGAAACTGGGTTTTGTGCTCGACGCGACAAATTCATTCACGCGCGAGCCACCGGAAAACAGCATGCGCTATGCGTCATAATAAAAGTGAAATTACGATTGCATTGAACAATCGTGTGAACTGGTGAATAGCAACTGCGAATTAATTTCAAAAGAGCCTTTATGGTCTAAATAACACACTATCTCGGTTTACATTCTACAGAAGAAAATATACGCGCGGAAGAAGGAATTTGTTAATTTTCGTTCTTCTCTATTGGAAATATAATTTTCGAAAGAAAATTGTTGTTAAACCGTATTTCTTTCTTTCGGTTTTATATTAAGTAATTTAATTATTATAGTTATTAATTATTTATTATACATGATTTAATTATAATTCGTTTTTCTCAATATTAATTTTAATTCGCTATTTTCTATGCTCGTCCTGCGTTGCATTACGATAACTAGATTTATTTTCTTTATGAATCAAAATAACATTTAATTGCAATGAAGAACAGTTTTATAGAATGTTGTTACATGAATATACTAGAACTATATGATCGCAAGTGTTTATTATAACTTTCATTAAGAAAATTTTATTCCTTGTTATTTCCGAGACAGTGACAAACTAGCTCTTTTAAATATTAGAAATATAAGTATTTTAAATATGAGTTTGAAAATGACAAGCCTTCTGCTATTGCAGAAGTAACTTTTTAAAATATTATTAATTTTGCACATTCATAATCGCCCCACTTTTCCCATTAAGAAAACAAAAAAAAAACTGCAAAGAATAGGCATTACGTTTTCAATGAATATGATCCTAAATGAGAGTTAAATTAAATCAAACAGTAAGGCGAATTTTCTGTTATTTTCTAGAATGAAAAAATTTTCAATGTTACTCTTAAGCGGACACACAATTTTAGAACAATTATCAAAAGAAACTCTCAAATAAACATATTTCATGATTAAAATCTTCGTATGTGGAACAATATTTGTTTATTAATTTGTAATTGTAATCGTATACTTGAATATTCTGTAATATATTAGTAATCACACGATATAAATTGTGAATATATTAATACATATGTACTCGTGTATTTACTATGAATTAATACTATGAATTAATGAATATATTCATCACGTGCAAAGTCGAGAATTAATGTTACATAGTTAATAGGAAGATATTTCTGGGAACGTTGTGGTCAGAGTTCCGTTGAACATTTAGATGGAAGAAATTCTTCGAGAGATGAGTTGTGCTCCTCGTGTAATTGATAGCTGTCTGACAGACAAAATAACATCGCATTTTCTGTCGCAGAAATTACGGGCAGCTTATCACAATGCGTAACAGTAAATCCGTGTAATACTCATTAGAGTACGGTAGCGAAGCAACGGTAGGGAAAGAATGTTACGCTTTCGGGAAATAAGTGGAGAATGACCTAAGAATGAGAAATAGGGATACCAACAGCGGAAGCTGTGACACGATTCGCGGATGATACACCATTAATTAACCAATATTTCTGAAATTAGATGTAAATCTTGTAATTCTTAGCATGACAACGCGATTCAACGTGCACCACACTGTGCTGCACAGCGCCATGCTTTCTTCTTCCTTCCCCTTCTAGTCCTTCCTTTCCACCGCGGAACACAACTTCGCCTAACTTACGATAGCGTGAGACTGAGAATCCTATTCTCCGGAGAATCACTCTTATTCTTTAGAACAATAGGCCGTCTCCGATTGCGTCTACCCGAATATATTTTCACGTGCGCACAGATATTCACGTAACAGCTACACTCGCGTAGACACAAGTCACCTAAATTTGTAGCCGATCCGCTAGTTTTTTATTGTTCTCGTTGTCATGTTCATCTCGTAGCAACAATACGAGAAGGAAATGGAGAGAACTCTTCTTTCGTTTTTCCAACAAGAATTCCAGTAAAAGTCCTTTTGAACATTTATACGCATTTGTCCTTTTACAACACTGTGCCTAGATTGTTTTATTCAATGTAATTGAGACAAATAGTTATCTGATTAAAGATAATTTTAAAAATTAATTCTTAATCAGATCAAACTTTTGTGTAATAAGACAAGATTGGGGAAAGGATACACCATTAATTAAGTGGATATTTCTTCCGGAAATGTTTATCGATAAAGTTGTACCCTCCTAGGGTAATCGGATTTACAGGGAATATTGGATTCGAGATTTCAAATGGTTATCCAACTGAAATCATGACGCGACGACGAAGTTTTCCTCGTATTCTCTTTTCTCAGGAAGATCGACAAAGATTTCCGAACGAAGAATGAAAAGAATTAATTCGAAGTTTTTGCAAAGAAACGAATCGCTTGTCCAGACGCACATATCATGCATGGTCATTCACAGAAAATATACAACAGACGTGCGATTATTATCTTTAAATTTTATCCCACGGATTTATATACGTTTCGGATTCACATCGCTACTTAACATATGAGAATAAATTAATCTTTTATTTTTCATAAGTTTTTTACAATATTCTTGTTATTAAAAAGTACAATTAATTCGACAAATTGTATTTTCAATTATTTAAATCATATGTCATACTCGGAGATGTATTTTCATTTTATCTTAGAAGAATCCAAAAATCCAGAAATTATTATAAACCGTTGAGATATCCAATTGGAATGATTAATTTAAGATTCAAACGCTTGGTATTTTAAATTAATTAAATTATAATATAATTCAATTGATATAATGTATAACATGATATTGAGTTTATAATAATAACTACATTTATTATAATAACAATAATAACCACAATGAGAGTCAACAATTTACATCCAAAAGAAAGCAAGACAATAGGATTGTTGTGTTTCTACGTAAGAAGGAAAAAAACTTTTGCTAAAATAATAAATTTTCTTTTTAAATTTGAGACTGCTTATAAGAAGACATAGTACCTACTCTTTCAAATGATTAGGTTCTGTACAGGGTAGAAGAAAAATTTATCCGTGGCTATCATAGATGAATTCTACATTTTCGATTTGATGAGAAACATGTAAAACCTGCTACAAAATTGATCTTGACCTTGAATTTCAAGGTCAAAAAATTTTTTCTCTTAGACTGTATTCTACCCATCGCGAAGGTAAAACTTTTCCAAGGAACAATATAGATCGCAACCTAATAGTTTAATTGAAAAATGGCAAAAAAGTTTCTTAATCGTTTAACGCTGCGGATGCCTGGATATAATGTTTATATTTCGAATAATGTTAACAGTTAGTTTTATTATTTGATTACTTAGACTCATACTGATGCTACAACTATGATAAATCAAATGTTAGCGAAATCTAATCCAGAAAGAAATTTAGCTTTATTTTCTGATGTAATACAACTAATTGCTAAAATTTATTAATTTTAAATTGATTTATTTTCTTAAGTTATGTTTGCTTAAATTAGTAAACACTTTAATATAAACGATAATAAAAATTGTATAAATGTATATGTAAAATAAAATAATTAAAATGTTTCATCAATGAACTATAAATGTGATAACATTGAACAAAATTACGTGGCAAATATAATTATATGATATTTTTCAGTGGCTAAGTATGTCATGTTACATATGTAAATACGCTGAATAACGAAGATAAGAATATAATATTTGGAAATTAGTTTGTCAATTCAGTTGCATTTTCTCTCTCGTTTGAGAATGAATTAAGAATGAAGACAAGTGGTTTACATATCCAATTTTTCTTGCAATTCATACCAGTGATTTGCGTTAATTTACGTTCGCTTTCTTATTTACTATTTGTCTGAAATGATTCATTTAAAATAATACCATTGAAAGTTGCATCCTGAAAATTGCTTCATAACTACTGGCAAAATGATCGTAAACTTACGTTGATAATAAAAATTGACAGAAAAATGAATATAAACATGCTAAATTTGAAATTAAAAATACACAATATATATTTTATTTTCATGTTTTGATAAAAAATTCGTAAAAAAATTTCTCAATAAAATGAAACGTTTATTCATTTAATGAAGATGTAAAGATACACTTATTTTAGTTGCACAAAATTGAACGTACATTTATTGTTATATTATTGCTAATTTTGCTGTGTATTTAGTATCAATTACAATTTGTAAGTGTTGTGGTATGGAGCAAATTAAATTTTTAATGAAAGAAGATGAAATGTTATTATCTCTTTAAAATGTTGAATATTTTTAAAATTTTTATTTCTCATTTTGGATGTTATTTTTCTCCAGACATTCTCGATCGGATAACTGGAGAGATGCCGACAATTTCTATTATTTTTGATATATTGCATAGCAGCCATAATTGTACACATTACATACGAAATATGTTTTGAATCAATTCTTTGCTGAAAACGATAAATCCTTAACAGTTTTAATTTCTCCATTAATTGTTTCAAATTTTTTCATATATTCAATATTTCCAATATTATTTAAACAATCCCATAATATAACGGATCCTTGTTTTATTTTTGAATATGTGTTTCTATTATGATGTTTTATGTTGGCGTGAGATCAAATAAATTGATTTTCGTCTTGTCAGAAAATACAATAATAAATTTCATTACAATTTATAAATACCTTTCCAAATGCATTTTTACCTATTTGTTGTGTATATATGTATACCTACGGTTTCTTTCTTGCGATTCTGCTATTATATCCTTGGTCTATAAACTGTTCCATTTGAGATTTCTTCCACGTAAGGAAACTTTTGTTATTAAATTCTGCACATTTGTCCTAAACGGAAAATAACCAAAAATTAGCTCGGTACGAAACGTGTTAACCAATACGGACCCAGGTAATTTACAATTTCCTAAACTTAATTTTGTGCTAAGATTAGTATACTTCTACATTTCTTTTTTAAATATAAATAAATGCTTCAAAATGCTGTTATTTAAAAATTCCTATTTAAATTTATTAAATGAATTATATGAATAAAATATGTGTATTATGTTTTTACAAATGTTTACACATCATATGTTTTTACAAGTCAGTGTTTTTATAAAATGAGGCAGCAAATTTGTAACAAACCGCTTGTCTATACCTAAAAGTTTTAATCTAAATAAAACACGTCAAATGTGAAACTGACTAACTTTCATCTGAATAAAATCTCATGTTACAAAAATCGAGAAATACGGCGGCCATTATGTGGAGACGCGACCGGTGCAGAACACAGGTGTCCGCGTATAGACTTTCGACCATTGCGGTAGACCGCAACATGAAAGGAGGACGTAAAGGGTAACGATGATCACTATGAAAAAGATAACGGGTGAAAGCCACGTGAGTCTGTATCTTTACATCGACATAATCCATAGATATGTTCTTATTTAACTCGCTTGATAAGCCATCGAAATTGAAACCATAAATGTCTATCATTTTTATCGTATATTATAATTAGATATATTAGATATTTTGCATTTATATAATATTTGCATTATAATAATATATGCATTTATTTAATATTTTTATATAATTTTTATATATAATAATATTTGCATTTATTCACGATCGTAACTCGATACGTATATAAGAGATACAAGAGATTAAATTATTCAATACTTCTCCGTAATTTAATTATATAAGAAATAAAAGTATGTGCATATACACTTATATGCATGTACGCTGTCCCAGTTATTCGATTGCCATGTATGTATCATTCTTTTTTGTTTTCCTCTAATCTTGAGAAACTCGTCGATGGAAAAGTTAGGAATGATCCGTTTCAGAATCTTGCAGAGATCTTGCAATCACCTGATTTCGAAGCAACACTACATGCATGATAAATTTATTGTATAAAGGCGTTACACATAAACGTATACACAGAAAAATCTAAATGTGTTTAAAAATATATATAAACCAATGAATGGATTGGTAACCTTCTTAACCTCATCATATTTTGATTTGTACGATATGAGTGAAACAAGATTAAATTCCTTAACGAGATTGTTTCACGCACAAGTGACATACTTGAACATAGACGTATACGAGGCAGATAATCAGAGGCACATTAATCACAAACTCGGGGTTAGAGAGTCAGTAGGACGGTCATATACCTATATGCGAGTCATTCGCGTACAATGCACGTGATCCGTAACCACTGGAATCTCCTTTGCTCGAACTTTACGGCGAGTGCACGAGAACCTTCAATTTAGCCGTAGGTAATTTCGAGTCGAGTCGGATACTCTTTCTCGTATCGTAAAATGTTCTTGCAAGCTGTTCAACGGTCCATAATACGTTCTCATCGATGGAAGTTATTGTCTCGAAATGTTCCAATGGTTCATACACAAATATCTTTACGATACGTACGTTCTAAGTTAGATATTCGCTAAGTTTATTCTACGAAGATATAAATTTGTATTGATGATCGCGTGCGCACGCATTGCGTACTCCTAAGATGAATTACATTTGATAAGGACTTCAGTTCATTTACTAAGTACGCGTTGGATTCGAGTCAATTGACATTCATCTCTCGTAAATGCAAAGTTTAAAAATGTTTTACGTGAAATAAATTTATTTCTACTTGTTTCAAATGAAGCTCAGTATGAGATAAAACTTTGAAAATTCGCCTAGATTTTAACATTGAAATAGGGATGGATTTGTTCGAAACTTTCGAAACTCAGATGACGAAAAATGTAAAATCAATGAATAAAGAGTCATTTATAACGTGAATAAAGAATGTTTGATTTATGTGTATCTCAAATATTGTGAGAAACTTTGCGAACATGGTTTTTAAGAATACAGATAGGTAAATATGCGATCGATCGTAATTCTGGAATGATAATCCAAATCTAAATAAATATTTAACTCTAAAGAATAAATAAATATCTAAATCTAAAGAAAAAAAAGATATTTTATTACACCAGTATACTCTAAAAGTTTGCAGTAAATAGCCAACAAAAAAAAAGGATAAATTAGATCCAAAAAAAATTTATTATATTTAGTATATTTTATCATATTTCTATTTGTATTGTGTTCAACTATAAAAATTCATACAAAAGTTGTGTTAATCAGGTGCTTCAAGTTTCGAGAATCTCGAAATTTTATTAAATTTCAGATTTGAGATCCGAGAATTAAAAAATTAATTTCCAAATCATCGCTAATTTCAGACAACCAAGATGTTCCAAGGTTCATACATTCTGTTAAATCTATTTTTATAGGTAGAGCGGCCTTTATAAGAAGATGAAGCTATTACACGTTTTACAAAAACATTATATTTATATTGAGATTTATATGAAGGCAACTTCTAGCGTCAAGTTTGCATTTATCAAAACGGACGAACATCGTAAATATAATGCTGTCACTTGACGATAAAAGCAATAGATTATTTTATATGGACCAATTCAGACGAACAGTTTTTAGTAATTTAGATGCAACGTCTTTCAGATACAAAAGCAAATATAAAACTCGACGACAAATTTTTAATTCAAACTACTTGTGTGAAATGCAAAAGAAGATCTTGGTAACAAATTCGCCAAGGCGGCAGGACGAGCAAAGAAATATTATAATTATAATTCTTTTATCTTATAGAAAAAAAAAAATAGAGAACTTTGTTCTGCCAAAACGTCAGTACAATATTAGTTTACTGCAAACATTCTACCACATACGTACTAAAAATGCCTAATCCTATTTTTCACGTGTTATTACTTTCTATGCGAATAAAACATGTTCATTGTTGGTTAATTTCAATTTTATACGGCAACAGGTTACACGTTGAAACTTTCAGAAATGAAACTTTCAAAATGTAATTAATCTTGTTGGAATACTAACATGGAACGGATACTAACATCAAGAGCTTTTTTTATTTATATATATTTTTATTTGTATATTACCATGATATACCAATATAATTTTTATTTTATTTACCTATATAAAATACATTTATTTCTATCTTATCTAATGTTAGTTCAATGATCAACACATTATTTCATTGCCTTGAAAATGAAGATAGTGTTATGAAGAAAGTGAGGAAAGTGAAGTTTAAATGCACGATTTTGGAAACTACGAGAAAGACCATAATCACTAATAATAAATCAATTACGTATAACGAAAACGTTCATAACACCCTCGATTACCAGGAAACGATTGAAAGCAGCCCAGTTCCATAAAATTTATTATTTTATTATTTATTTCTGAACGAAGAAGAAAAGATAGAAGAAAAACAAAAGACACCTGATTCTTCGTGATCTGTTTTATGTCGATAAAACAGACTAAAGCCACGCATAATTTATTTAATAGAAATATCACGCAAGCTACTAGCTGCTGTGTTGCAACATCTGTATCATTCTATCTGTATTATAGGATTTCCCCAAATATCCACGAAAAAAATTAAACGTTTCAAAAAGACAGGTTTTTGTAAATATGTCAATTCCATTTGAAATATTCCAGCGACATATTTGTCAAGGCTAATTTCGAAAAACTTATTAAGACTTCATACTTTCAGTATCACGAGATCCACAAGGATCTTTCCGACTTTCGCTTTCATACAAACTATCGATTGGAATGCGGGGAAAGTAAATGTTCGTCGCTATGCTATCTATGCAGGATAGATACGTTCGATCAATGGAAAATTCACTACTGTTTCCGTAAAAATGAATCGTAAAAAAAATGTCGGGATTACGACCAATACTCAATTTCACATATATATATGCAATATTCTATACATATAGAATTCTATATATGTGTATATTCTATACATACAGAACATTAAGAGAAATTGTATTTTGTTATCGTATAGTTATTATAAGAATATTTCACAAAACAGTTTCCTAGTTTTGATTTTTATATAACAAAATCTAGAGTCAGTATCTTTGGATATTCTTTTAAATAAACCCATATCGAGATGAAATTTTGAGAGTGTTAATAAAATTCTAAAATAAGATTTCATCTTTGGAAATTTATCCGTTCGTCATATATAGGTTTTACAATTTTATGAAACTTGAAGTATGAAAAAATAAAGAAAAACAAAGAGTAGTGCGAAAATTAAATAAAATAAAAAACAATAGCGATAGCTGTTATATTCCAATCCAACATCGATACACATATGTTTTTATACTCCATTATCTTTGTTTACAATTATCTAAAAGCTGCTAGTGTTAGTTACTCATCTTTGTC
>CAJDYZ010013498.1:0-12703 GCA_903986555.1 Heterotrigona itama | reverse complement strand
GTATTATATATATAATTATGCATTATAATTGCGCGCGCGCGCGCGCGCACACCCACACACACACACACACACGCACACGCACACGCACACACACATATGCAATATTTTTCCAAATTGATTGTAGTTTTTAATTTTTATCATTAATAAGTATGTCCACTTGTTTTAATTTATGAAAATCACTATTCATGCTCTTCAGTTGATGTTCAATGTAACTTGTGGAATATTTTACTTTCTAATCACCTTTAAATTTACATTTCAAGTAGAATCTTTTGTTTATACACATTCGTATATACAGCTTTATGCGAAATTGCATATTAATTATTGCAAAATTGCAAATTAAGATCAATTGACGTACATCGGCGGATCTTCTATAATGCTATAAATGTACGTAACAAATTCCTATCGATTAAAAACTTTTGAAGAAAGAACATCACGATGCCCTATGAAATATTCGTGTCGCCACTTCAAAATACGTGATTGTTGTTCTGATAGTTCGGAAGTCGACCTCCTTGCTTTCTTCCTTCGATGTGAATCGAATACATATTAATCATGTTAGGTTATGTAACCTGATTCATGCGCATGTGTATTTTAAGTAAAAAAGTGGAAAACTCGTAAATCGTAGAAAGGAAAACATTCTTTCAATTCTTCAATTGCAAATGTGTATTTGATTGAAATACAAAAATTATAGTTTAGTACTTGATTGCTATTTCATTGTACCGATAATCGTGTACATGTGCACAGACAATGCATTTCAATAAATGTTCGTATTTTTTTTTTCCCCTCCCTTAGAGAAATTGAGAAACTTGTTTATCAATATATAGAAAAAAGACGTCATTGGAAAATGATTCATAAACGATGATTTACTGTTTGATTTTGGATTTATTGATTAGTAATTGCGATACCAATTTGACTGATTAGTATTCGATAGGAAAAATATCTGCTGAATATTAATTGTTAACAAGACGGTGAATGATGTTTTGCCGGATATCTAGTCAATAAATTACTATTGCGGTCTCGTTTTACACAATACATACTTGTTTTACACGGCTTTCGTTACACATCTCGCCCATAATTACATAGTTATTTTTACACATTTCATTCACACGCTTTTATATATATATATATATATAGTAAAACGATACAATTACTAAAAATGATAGTAAAGTACAATCGAAGTCGCTCGTGGAACCTTAGTTTTGAACATCTAAATTATCGATATTCAATTGATTACAGTGCCGCAAAAAGAAATCGTGCAACGATTAAACTTGGCCACGTTGCAAAGTTTATTTTACCCCGAGTATGTGGGAAAATGAAGACACTTTTTTTTTTTTCTTTCGAAAATGCTATAAATTGTCACAGTATGTGAAAAAACATTGAAAATTTTTTTTCATGATTTTTAAACGGACCCCTCAAGACTTACTAATTTCTTCGAGATGATATTTGACACAATACGAAGCGCGTCTGAAGATATTCATTTAACACGGTTGTCTTATGGATTGATATCGAAGACAATGTTAATATCTTCAACGAGATACGAGATACAATGTCGTGCAAAGGTCTTGGATTATTTCATAAACAAGTGACTTTCTTTGGTAATCTGTTTGTTCTAATTCCAATTTACTTGTTATTATCTATTTTATCTATTACCAATAATCTGTTTGAATAAAACAAGTTACAGATTGTGCAATTGCGCAGAGCGAGATACCAACAAGGAACGCTATTCAATTGACGAATGAGATTGCATAGATTTTCTGATATATATACTTATTTCGTACGCATATTCATGCAAGTTATCTAACAGTACAAAGATATATCTGAACAGAAATGCTATTTACAATTATGTTGGCGGCCAGGAGTTTATTTTTTTGTAAAAAAACGATTCAGTAAAAAAGTGGGAATTTTCGTGACAAAGTATCAATTCTTCTTTTAATATTTTTTAAATGTTTTTTTTTTTTTTTAATCTTTTAGTTCCTGGTCATATTGAAATACACACGTGTGTGATTTTTTTAAATAATTGAGTAACATTTCTGACAAACAGAAAAAAAAGAGAAACAAACGCCAGAGAAGATTTGTAAGATATTTGAATAATTAGGAGACAAAACATCTTTAATCTCTTTCTTCTAAAGAAGAATATTTTCATGTGTTCTTTCCATTATTATCGCAGTTGGGTATTTAAAATAATACATGTACAATAATGTCTTGCGATTTATGTAACATGTCTCTTCTTAGGACAGCCTCATGGATTCTTTTACAATAATCTTATTGTAACTATACTGGAAAATTGAAGAAACGCGCGAGTAAACAATGAGAATGTTATATCTCGTTCGTATAAAGTTCTCTTTCGATAAAAAAATCACTTCTTATTGCGCGCAATCATTTTCTACAATTACGAATTAATTTATCAGAATAGATTGTGATATTAATAATCATTATGTAATTGCAGTCGACTGGCATTTTAAATGAAGTTTTGCAGTAGACTGACATTTGAAAACTTGGGCAACACGCTACAAATTGATCTGCCTTCTCGTTTCGTCACATATTTTCGATTGCAAGTGATTGCAAGGCAAACGATTTCATGATATTAGTATATTTGTATGTTGAACATGGTACAAAGATTGAGGATGCTATCAAAAAGACCTACATATATTCGTATCGACAATGAGTAACAATGAGTAACATTTTAAAATTTTATTACAGTATTATAATGAAACTTGATTGATCAAACGTCGAAACGAATCTGGAAATATATTACAAAAAAACTTACAAGATATTATTTCACAGAAGTATTTCAATAATCAATAGTCCATTATATTAATATAATATTTAATAATTAATATAAATATAATATTTATAATATATAAATATTATAAATTTATATATATATAATATATGTACAATAATGTTTATATAATGTTTATATAAATATTATAAATTTATATAAATATAATATAAATTAATATATTTAAATAATCAACAGTCCATTATATTAATATAATATTTAATAATTAATATAAATATAATATTTATGATATATAAATATTATAAATTTGTATAAATATATGATATATGTACAATAATGTTTATATAAATATTATAAATTTATAATATAATATTATAAATTTATAAGTTTACAATAATGTGTATATAAATATTATAAATTAATATAATATTTAAATAATCAATAGTCCATTATATTAACATAATATTCTTGATATTCAGTGAGATCTAACATTTATTTTCTGCTTAAGATAATTCATATTAATAATCATATTATATACTAATTTTTTTACTAAATATGTATGTACAATAAATATCATGTATCTTGTGTATATTTTCAATGTTGATGAAATTTTAAAATGTTTCTTATAACATATACCATGTATACATCAGTGTATTCTGTGCAAGTATTCAAAATCACTGATTTCATAAATCACTGTAGAAAGATGAACAAATTCTTCAGACTGGAAATTGCGGTCATCGAGTGCAAAGTCCAAGAAACTCCGCCGCCTTTCGTTGAAGTGTGCTCCTTATCAATTCTGCTTTCATCAACATTATCGAAAATTTACTTCAGTTAACGCGATTCATCAAATTTCGTAGGAACACGTGACGTTACATAGAGCAAATTTATTTCTTTCGAAAGTCCACGAAATTTTGCTCTTAGATACGATTATCACGGTTGGTAGAGACTCCTTTATCAAAGTTCTTGCGTCCTTCATGAACTTTCCATTTACGATTATCTTCCTCTTAAAAAAAGAAATATAGAATGTGTTAGGTATATATAGTAAGTGTTAAGTATATAGATATCACCTAATGAAAACTTCTGTTTGATAAAAGAGAGAGAGAGAGAGAGAGAGAGAGAGAGAATTATTACTCGTTTAGAAATAACTACTGATATTGTCTAAAAAAATGATTTGAATAAGCTTTGAGAAACACACTACATCTCAAGTTCCTTTCATATAAACTGCTTTTTTGATAGTGTGATATATAATATGCATACATTTGCATTGTTTTTTAATGATATGTACATAATAAAGAGTACAATGACTTATAATAGAACTTACTTAATCATTTTTAATTAAAATCATTATTGTTATATTATTCATATTGAGTTTAATAATTCAGTAACCCCTGTAAATTTCTTCATATTTTTTTATTCGTTTGACAACTCTTATTTACATATTATTAATTTACAATGACTCTGATACTGATACTGAATGTTATTAAGTTTAATCTTTTAAAAAAATTTATTATCAACCGGAAGAACATCGACTGATCGTTCGATCTTCAAACGCCTAGATTGGGCACTAAAAATAGCAAATCGAATAATTGCTTTTTAAATATTTACAGAACTTGTTCAATATGACGTTCAACACCCTAATTGCGTTTTCATGTTGTAAGATGAATTTTTATGAAAATGATTCATTTGTATATTTAATTTCGAAATATGGACATTTTCTTATTCTTTTACAGCTTTTATTAATAGTTTAAAGAAGAAATAGATATAAAGAAATGTTAAATTTTACATAAATTTCATAAATTTAGTTGTGAAAAAGCATTATTTATCTTTATTTTTAGTCGATATCTTTTTATTAAAAATATTCATACTTTGGTCTATAGTAATTTTAAGTATTTATTCGTTTCCAAGTTGTAATTAATTTGGCTGAACTAATTGTTTTTGTTATGCTTGTTTATAAAAACTTTTATTACAGTATACATATAATATGAATTCTTTAGAATCGTTCTAATTTGAATAATTATATCGTATGTATTGAACATTTGTTTCAGTATGGCAGACAAAATATAGAGAATGTGAAGAAGAAGAACGGTACTTGGAAGCAAAATGACGAAGACGCAGATGAGGAATACGAGTCACGGCACGTCGAGAAGCAGAATGTGCAAAATTGGAAAACGGAGAACATGCAGAATGGAGTGAGCAGCAACGTTATAGCCAGATCAACGGATTTGATCTTGGTACCCGAGCCAGAAATGCAGAATCATAAGAATCATTTGGAGGAAACGAAGACAGAAAGTTCTCAGACACCTACAGCAGGCGTGAACAAAAATGAGGTAATCTTCGTTTGTAAAATTGTAATAAGTGTATCTATTTACGACGTAAATCTTTGTACAAAAAATTGAGAATATATTATTTTTACAGACCCTCATGCGTAGAGATTCGTTTGAAACACTGAAAAGGGAGTTCAAACCTGCAATCTGTTTGGACTACATTAAAGCTGGTGTAGAAGCTATTATAGAAGATGAGGTAACGTCTCGTTTCGAAGCAGAAGAATTGAAGGTAATTTGTGTTTTTATTTTCTCGAATTTTAATAAATATCGATCACTATATGATAGGACGACATCTTTTTTGTAGAATTGGAATTTATTGACTAGAACAAATAGACATTATGAGTTTATCTCCTGGAAGCTGACAGTAATATGGATGTGTGGATTTGTTATGCGATATTGCTTTCTTCTTCCTTTGAGGATATTCATTTGTTTTATTGGGGTATGTTCATTGACTCTTCTTTAGTTAATAATATCTAGAAAAATTAAAACAACTTGGTAGGATCTGTATAAACTTGATTAATTTTTGATTTCTAAATTCATTTACTGTACTTTAAGATCTTGTACCTTAAGAATCTGTTTTGAAATTATCTATTTCAATACCAAATTTAGTATTTGAAATTCAACTAACGTCAAAGATTCCTAGGTACTGTATATTGTAATTGCAACATTTCTTATTGGCTTCCTACCAAATGGTTTTATTAAGAAATGGACATACAACAAGGCTAGTCTCATAGCATTCAGGATAATGTCACAATCTTTATCAGCGGCAATTACAATTCATAATCCAGAGTACAAACCAAAACCAGGAGGACTGTGTGTAGCAAATCATACTTCCACAATCGACGTGTCCATCTTATCCACACAGATAACATTCTCCTTGGTAATATAGCATTGTTTTCAAAATTTGTTTTTGGGAACTTGGGAATTTGATGTCTTGTTGTTTGTTACTAACCTAATTTCCACATAATAATATGATATCTTTGAAATGATTTCGGGAATCTTGCTATATTAATCCCCCAAAGCAATATAATTTATAACTGCTTACTGGCAAAATTGAAATTCATTAGTAAATGTTACAGGTAAAACGGTATCCTGTAATTTTGCTTTGCAGGTAAACCTAATCAGCATCGATACTGAGAGAATTATCCTTTCTTAGATGCAAAGCTTATGATTTACAGGTGATGTGGCTGACAGCATGTACAGCAGTAGTCGGCTACGTTCCAGAGGGTAGTTTCAAACGATGGCTGAATTACAAAGTCTCCATAATGTGCTTCGGTGTATTGTCAAGTGCACTATCGTCAGTAATTACGTATCATAATCCGGAGAATCGTCCTGTTAGGGGTATTTGTGTGGCGAATCATACTTCTCCTATAGATGTTTTGGTACTCATGTGCGATAATTGTTATTCTTTGGTACGTCATTCTTCACCCCTAATATTTAATAATTCCAACATTATTTATTTGTCAGTATGATAATTCATCATTTACCAAATTTTTTAAATTTGCCTGAAATTTGCTTTATATTGGTTTTGTTTTGCTATTGTGATGTTGTGATTGTAATTTTGTGCTTGTACATAAAAAGATGTTACTTCTAATATTATGCAGAAAGCAGCTTATAAACTTTCAATAAGGAATATTATTTTAGATAGGTCAGAGGCATGGTGGATTTTTAGGTATTCTACAAAGAGCTTTAGCACGTGCTTCACCACACATTTGGTTTGAACGATGTGAAGTTAAAGATAGAGAAGCAGTTACAAGACGGTAAATATTAGTCATTTTGTATATGTTTTTAGCATATGCAGTTTATTTATCATATTTAAATTTTTCTGCTATATTTTATAGATTAAAAAAACATATTTCTGATCCCACGAATCCACCTATACTTATTTTTCCTGAAGGCACTTGTATAAATAATACATCAGTTATGCAATTTAAGAAAGGAAGTTTTGAAGTTGGTGGTGTAATTTATCCTGTTGCAATAAAAGTAATTGCATATGTATTTATATAAAACAATTGGTTAGCTAACCAATGCTTTAGATAACCAATTTTGTTGTTTTCTTTATAGTATGATCCAAGATTTGGAGATGCATTTTGGAATAGTAGTCGATATTCCATGATACAATATTTATATATGACTATGTCAAGTTGGGCAATAGTGTGTGATGTTTGGTATCTTCCTCCAATGTATAGAAACGAGGGAGAGAGTGCTATCGATTTTGCGAATAGAGTAAAATCTGTGATAGCAAGACAAGGTGGATTAGTCGATTTACAATGGTAAAATTTTTTAAATAAAAAAAAAATTCGCATGTTGTTGTTGTTGTTATTTATAGAGAGATAAATATATAATTAAATTTTTAGGGATGGTCAACTTAAACGAATAAAACCAAAAAAGGAATGGCGAGAAAAGCAACAAGAAGAATTAAGTAAACGACTTAAAGTCGAATAAACTGAATTCTAGTCGCACTTTCATGATCGATATAACGTGTGATATTTTGCTTAAACGAGAATATTTTACCTGATGTGCTGTTTTATCTTCTTTATGGACATTTATCTATGCGAAAAGAGGATAGCTCGTATGCATGATTTAATTTGTTTAATTTTACAAATGTGATATATTGCGTTATATTAGATTATTTTTTATACGACAAAAAAATAAATTTCTATAGTAACATTTATTACAAGAAGATTGTTATAGTACAAATAATTTATTTTAATATTATGATTAAATTTAAATAAAATATCGATAACTGAAATATCGCAAGTATCACATTTGTCAATTTTTAATACCAATATACTATAATGAGGCATTACAAATCTATTATTTATATATAATGAAGTGTTTAATATGGAATGGTACGTCAATGATGTGTGGTTTTTTGTGCGTATGATTGTAGCATCAAATTCATCCTATTTATATTGTTACATTTTTAGAATCATCTCATTATCTCATTACTTTGATACATAATTATAGATATTTAAGCCCATCTGATATTCTATAAAGAAAGTTACACTCTTTTTTTTTCCTTTTTATAAAAATAATAAGAAAAACTACTGTCTTTATTGTAGAGTAAAAAATAAATTATTTATTCATACTTCTCAAAGAAAAAAATTAGCATATATCAGGGTTGTGCTACTATACCCATTCCCTGAAAATGATTTAAAATGCCACTCATTACAACTGAAAAATGTAATTGAAATATTTTATATTTTTGTAATTAATGTCATTAAAATTTTTAAAAATCTACATAAATTATTATACGATTAGAAAAAAATTCATGCTTATTGTATATTTACAAAGAAAAGTTCTAATCTTTATTTATTGTTGATAAAATATTGAGAAAATTTTATTCGCGTTCTAGTTGATGTTTGGATTTTAATTAAAGTTAATATTTTAATCATTTTAATATCTTGTATTAATATTTTTTTAATTCAAATAGTAAAGATTAATTAAAGTAATTGATAATTGTATACTTCGTAGAATGTACTATATATGTTTCATATAAAAATCTTGCATGCATTAATAAAAATGTAATCAATTATATTAAAAAACGAATTATATTTATAGGTTATTATGGAGATTAAATATTGTAATAATAACAATATAACTTACTCAAAATGTAAAATTAGTCAAAGTAGAGAAATCACTTAAATTGAATATGAGTTTAGAGAATCGTTTATCCACAAGTTATGGTGCTATGTGCGATATCGCTATTCAATTTTTTATACAAAAAAATGTTAAAATATATTTTTGTGTAGCAATTAAAAATATAGAAAAATATACATAAACATAAATATAAAAAAGAGTATGTACCTGTCACTGTAATTTTGACAGTAACATAAATATGGCCAACAATATGCATTAATACTTCATTGTAACTTTCCTATCACATATCAAATGTTGTATATACATATAATATGCTAGTCACTAATATACTTCCATCAAACAATATAAAGCACAAATGAATACTTATATTTAATTGTAATGTAATTATGCTATCTGGATACCATGTATATTTGACAATTTAAATAAGTAAATTAATTTCGTGCGAGATAAAATACCATATGCATGCAAAAAATTTACATATATCAATAAATAACACAAGTGAATTTGTAAGCTATATATATTTATTTTATAATAGTCACAATTTTATTATAATCAAATGATTTATATGATTATTTCATAGATTTTTTTTGTAATATCGCAGAAAAATAAACAACTTAAATGTTATTTTGAAAAGATATGGCAACGATGATTTAACGTCCTACATTTTTGATGACTAAAAATGGTTGAAACTATCATTTAACTAACAACCTTTTTGAACTGGAATTTCTTGATCGAACTTCTCAGCTTCTTGCTGTTCTTCAAACAATCTAATTAATTCTTCTGTTGCTGTTGGTTTGAATTTAAGAGCTTCACCAATCTTTTTCTAAAAATAAATAAAATGTATAATGACGAAAGATTAAATAGGAAAAGCAAAATATAAATAGAAAAAAATTTTATATTTACATCTGGGAATTTGATTTGATTCAAAGATGGATTTTTAAAAGTAAATGGTGTCCAAGGTCCTTGAATGGATGGAAAGTCTGTATGCCATAATTTAAGTAATCTAAGAGCTGGACCATCATGATATTGAGTCTTCAATAATTCCATCCATTGTATAATATCTTTCCTATTAAAATTGGCAATACATATCCAACTTGTTTCTCCATTCACTATAATGTATATAAATATTTCAATCAATATTTTTTAATATTTAAAATTTTTCTTAAAATAATTTAAATAATAATATATAATAATAAATAATTATTAAAATAGTAATAAACTTACAATATTCAGCTTTTAAAACTGGACTTCTGTGCCTTCTTGGTTTAACATACACTACAACTCCAGGATTTTGTTTTGCATAATCAATTAAATCATGTTCTAAGAAACTCCTGTATATAGTAAAAATATGATAAACATATATACACGACCGACATGGAATATTGTAGGTTATATTTTATGAAAAAGATAGTATGCACCGAAAATAAAAGAGAAGAAAGGAAATCATGTATATTAATCCAATAATTATAATTTTCGAAAAATTTAATGTTTATTGCTCGACTTGTCATTGCATCGATATACGTGCAATATAAAAATTTAGTCGCAGAGAAGAGGTTAGAAATGAAAATGTTTACCTACCTAATTCCAAAACTATCGCCGTGACTTTTACAAAATTTTATAGTTATTCTCTGTAACTGACACACATAACGGCCAACACCAATGCCAAACGGTGCACGTAAGAATCCAAATTTTTGAAATAAATGTTTATTTGACATACTTGCAGATGAAAATACTTTTCACGTTTACCGTTTTCACAAATAGTATCGTGTCTTCACAAACATGTTCCTACGGGTTCATCTTTGTAAATTTCTTGGAAAAAAGTTCAAGAATTTCTAACGTTTTATATATATATATATATATATTAAAATAATTCTTTATTTCATTTTTTGTTTCAATATGTTCTTCTACATTCGTTTCAATTTTTCACAAACTTTTTTATAATTTTGTTTCTCATCTTTTAAATGTTTCAGCCAAAAGTACAAAGATCATAATGTTTAACTGTTATCGAACCATCGTGGTTCAATTACGTTGCATTTCACGGGTGGCAAAGGAATAGGTATTATGGAAGGCAATGACGTAGGTAAAAATTCTCCTGGCCAAAGATGAACAGCGTCCATGAATAAAAATCCAACGAGGATGCCATGCATGAGAGGAGCTAAGATTCTTAATAATTTACTTCTTGGCGGTTTCTGTGGCCATACGAAAATTAATCGAGATCCATCTATTATAAAAAGAAGGAAGAACCTTACTTTTATATAATTTTATATAAACAACTAATAGATACGTATGGTAGAACATGCGTCGAGTTCAGAAGCGCTACTTGTGTTGCGACGGATAATTGATGATTTAACGTGATGGGGACTGACACCGGGAGGAGCACTAAATATTCCATTTCCGCTGCAAGTCTTTCTTTTTTTGTAACTAAATCTGCGACCACCGCTCTGCCCATGCAAGATACGATCTTCGAAATTACGTTCGTAGTTGGCACTAATAGAGCCTGTGACCGTACTTCCGGTGCTATCCTGAAGAGATGTACTGGTTCCGGTTAACAAAGAATATTTATCGTCGTCAGTGTCACGGCTAGTCAGGTCTTCCGTTCTTCTGTTAAATGAAGATCAATTTGCAAGTTAATTATCAAATTAACCATAGTCCAGTATTACTAACTCTTGGCCAAGTCGAGAGGCAACATTACTATCCACTTCGGTTTGCTCCAGATTTCAAACAGTTCGATATGTTTTATATTATCCTCCGCTGATGAGTTAGATCAGAACAAATCTAATACATTTTGAATGATTCGCTAGGACGTTAATGTTAATGGATATTGATTTTCATTGCATCTAAAATTATTAAAAATGATCAAGAATATATAGAAAAAAACATACGATCTTGTTCGATAGTTTTTTTTTAAAATGTTACCATTGCCAATTTCAATTAATATATTACCAGTGAGAACGTTAAATAATGCAGATATATGTCATTCTACTTGAAAGTGTCAACGGCAATTAATACTCACGTGCAAATATCAAAATTTCAAGGATAATGTTATCAATAATGACTCGTTGCAGTTTATCAGTTTAAATGCTAAGTCATACTATTAATATGATGGAAATATTTTGCAAAATTTTGCACAGAAAATAACAGTAACCTATTTGTGATTACAGTGCATATATTATTATTCAATACGGCTCCCGGTGATAAATTTTATTTTTAAAAGAAATCACATTTTAGCAATCATGACGTCTCAATGTAAATGTAAGTGATATATATATATATATAAAAAACAATTATTTTATATATATTTAAAATATATAATAATATATAATAATTTTATATAATATATATATATTTATATATTTAAAATATTAATATATAATAATATATAATAATTTTATATAATATATATATATTTATATATTTAAAATATATATTTAATATATTATTAAATTTATATATTAAATTTATATATTAAAATATATAATAATTATATATATATATATTTAAAATATATATTTAAAATAATTATTTTATATATTATACAAACGTGATGTACATTCTTAATCGAAAAGATAGCACACGTATGTTTGCTTAGTAATGCATGTAGTAGAATTTCATTTTCGTAATGAGTAATATTGTGCGTAATATTGCGCAATATTATGTAGTGAATAATATGTAGATCAAAAATAAGTCACATCAACGCAAGATTTTTTGCACAACAAAAAAGAAAAATTGTTTTATAGCAACAGCGAAATGGTAGCTTTGTCCACATATTTAAAAAAACTGCTCGGTATTTCGTGATCTATCAATGTATGGAAATCTAAAAATATATATGTTACATAGATTTTTAAGAATGGGATGAAACAAATTCTCGAACTAAAACAACAAACTTTATTAATGTCAAGCATATCGAAAGTGAAGAAAAGGTAGCGCATGATTTATAAAAAGATATGACAAAAATTGATGCAATCCTAAACAGTCATCGTGGTTATCTCATCGAGATGAATTGCACATTTCAAGTCTCCTTCCTTTCTCAATTCAT
>CAJDYZ010013487.1:24257-37077 GCA_903986555.1 Heterotrigona itama | reverse complement strand
GCAAAACATGTTCAGCATCCAAAAAATTAGTCCTTTTATCCAGAAAAATATACAGACCTCTTAACGAATAGTCCGTGAATTGTTCCATTAATTGTCACTGTTCTGACATTCTAAATTCATTTCAAGCTTGCGAGACACGTTCAGCATCCAAAAAATTAGTCCTTTTATCCAGAAAAATATATAGACCTCTTGACGAATAGTCCATGAACTGTTCCATTAAATGTCACTGTTTTGATATTCGAAATTCTCTTCAAGCTTGCAAAATGCGTTCAGCATCCAAAAAATTAGTCCTTTTATCCAGAAAAAGATATGGACCTCGTGACAAATAATGCGTGAACTGTTTCATTAATTGTCACTGTTCTGACAATTTCATTTCAAGCTTACGAGACACGTTCAGTATTCAAGAAATGAGTCCTCCTAACGTTGAATAGATAAACCTAATCCCACGATCTCGTCTGCCTCGCAGATACGTGTTTAATCTACCTGGCATCCATTAGTACGTACCAATTCGAAAATTTATTCTCGTCAGCCATCTTACATAGTGTACACAGCTGTTGATCCGGTTCACCGGAGTTATCCAAGCTCGGCTTTCGGGATCTATCGATTCCCAAAAGGCGATCGCGAAGCGCGTATTAACGCTGGCGAACAGATACACGGATATACGGATTGATAGCTGCGCCAACAACGATTTCCAAAGCCTGTCTCGCGCGTGTTCGCATTTTCCATCAAACTGAGGGCAAACCCTCTTGTACGCGTTGGAGGTGATGCGGCGCGGCAGGGAAGCTTTCACGCTGATGAATGGCTGGCGGTGACGCGATTAAAAGGACACGCGTGGAAAGTTATCGCGGTCGTTGCGTTTTCGAGCACGCTGCACGCTCGCGATAACGATGGAAAGATGACCTGACCACTCTCGTGGCTCTTTGTTACCCTCACGTCGAGATCTATGCGCCACGTGTACAGGTGACGTGATGTTTACTTGATGAGAAGCTCGCGGACGCTGTACACGTGCAAGTTCTATTACCACTTCATCCAGTGATCCCGACGATCGCATTCAGCGATCATCTGTCCCTCGTTAAATTTAGCTAATGACTAGAATCATCAGAATTCTTGAAAATTGCAAATAATTGTACAAGGGGAATAATAGAAATTTTGATGGAAGAAATTCTTGACGATACTGACGACGAATTGACACACGTTGTCATCGAATTATTATTCGAATAATTCGGGATAATTATTCGTGGCTAAAGTTGTCACGAAAGTTTGTGAAAATGGTGTAGGAAATTTTTCGGGAGATTGAAATTATGTATCGTTAATTATCTATATACTTATGCTTGGTGATTGCTTTAAACGGACTCACATGTCAGAGAAACGTAAACAACAAAAAATTTCATGCTATCATTCAAACAGTTTAATGTATCATTTTATTTAAAGATTTCGTAGATAAATTGCTGCTAGATGATACAAAAAAATATGAGCCAAGAGCAAAGAGTTAATTGGACTGGAATGCAGGGGCGAGCCTGTTTTCATAATATTTCTTGTCCAATTATGATTTAGAAGCAATTTTATTCGATATCTCTGCAATCTGCAATTGTCAAAACACGGTATTTCAATTGCAAGAACATTTCCATTCTAATCATCTCTCTCACTTTCTCTGCCTTTTAAGCTAAATAATCAACGATTTTTCGATTATATTGGAGATTAAATTCACAGAGGATCAAGACTCCGATTATTTACAAACCGCGTGTACAGTGGCCTCGATCGCCATAGGCTCCCCATAGGAATCGAACGGTGTTCCGTGAATCCAGTCAATCACGGCAATTTGCATCGACCGCGTTGGTCTCTCTACGTCCTCGTCCACCTTGTCCTCCGTGTTTTCTATTATCTCTGTCGGCCATCCGAGCCGTGCCTTTAACGCAAATCATGTCTGATTGAGGTTCCAATCGGAATTCGTGAATAGAACTTGATTTAGTGGCGTGCGTACGTGGAAGGAGGCGGCGAGGTTGCTTTGGTTAGTCGCTTGCTTGCATTTCCCCCTATTGCGAAACGCAAACCACCAAAGATGACTGGGTTCAAACCACTTCTGCCCCTCCCCTCCTCTGCCAGCTAGTTCAGACAAATAATCTAGTAATGATCGGAGCATGAAGTTATTAATCGAAGCGACAGTATCTACTATATACTTCGCAGTGTGCTTCGTTTTTTCGCTTGGGAAGAATTTTTCAATTATTTCAACCGACACCGAAGATAAAACAGTTCGAGTAATTAAGAGAGAAGTTCAAAGCATCGGATCTACGATAATTTATCAATAACAATAATATTTCTGCTGTGCATAATTACATGTTTCATAATTTGTAAATAAATCATAGCAAAAGGAACCTTTAAAATAATTAAAAAAGAAAGAAAAGAACGCGGAATAAATTGAATCGGAAGCCCAATTGTGCCCGCACGTTCGAAAAACGAATCGATCAATTGAGCGCCGGTCGTCGTATCTGACTTTCAATGTTTGCTCCCGTTCGCGATATATTTATTTGCTCGCTTAGTGAATTCATGGATCGGTTTTATATACCAAAATTCGCACAGAATTTCTCGCGACGCGATCGATCGATAATTGTTTTCTCTCTCTCTCTCTCTGTCGTGAAGCTTGTCGCTTTAACTGGTCGTTTGGAATATTTATTTGAAACTGCCGACAAATTTCTGCGACTCGCGAGCTGTGGGTGCTTGGGAGAAAGTAAATGCAAAAGTAAACTTCAAGAGGCGAGAGCTAACTCGAGTCATAAACATCATATGGTTATAATGGCAATTTGTATTATTACGATAATCGATTGGAATTGGTGGTCGTTGAAACGACATTGAAACGAGTCGTTCGATTGCAGAAGTCGAGGAGCGCTCCGGCGGGAAGGCGCGCGGCGGTAAACTAGCGCGTCGTGCGCGCTCCTTCAAGGAGGACTTCCTGGAGAAGCTCTCTCATATGCGGTCGCCTGGTAGCGGAAGCGGCGGCGGAGGCAGTGGAGCGGCCACAAGGGCTGCCTCGCCCTCCTCGCCGCGGACACCACGTGACAAAAGCGCGCCCGGCTGCACCGATGCCGCAGCATCGACAACCCTCGACAAAAATCCCCTCCGTGACCTGCACATCCACGTGCGACAGGTGCAGCTGGCACTGCTCCACTTCAGAGACGTCGTGTCGAAGAAGAAGCTCGAGATGCTGCCCGGCAACGGCACCATCGTCCTCGATACTGTCACCACTATACACACTGTGCTCAAATCCTATCTCCTCTACGAGAACAGGTCAGTTGCTATTTGATTGATAGATTGTCGCGTCGACAATCCTTCTATCTGAATCTTAGTAGCTTAGTAGTAGAGACCCCTGCTTCTCCTCGTCGAGCGAACGGAGATTTATCCAGGATATCTTTTTAATTTATGCTTTCAGTTTCGAAATTTGCTGTTAAATGTAATTTTTTAGTTGTCGAATATCGTTAGAGAATGATGATCGCTCGACGATCGTTCACGTTTTCTTGATCAAAGCTCCACTTTGGGATCAGCGACGAATCAAGTGTATCAAGCCCTAGCACAATTACTCAAACTCTGCGACGACGTGCTGCTACACGGTGATCAGTCTTCTGCGCTGGACACCGAGAACGTGACACACATCATAGGATTAGTCGAAGAAGCTGTGAAAAACTTGGTTGCCCTGGCGAATGAGAAGATCGCCAACAGACAGAAACCTGCCGCCACCGTTACGAATAGTAATAGGTATGATTCTTTATTATTATTCAGAGGCCTAGCCTCTACTCAGAAACAGTCAGAAATTTTCAATAAAATTTACGTTCTTCGAGTCTAATTGTTTTTACGAAGTTTACCAAAGTTTACCAAAGTTTAGTATCGAATGTTTGACATTTTTTTGTGCCGTCATAATCAGCGACGTAGAATTTTGATGAGGATGAACCGTCATCGGATCGTCACGCTTTCAGAACGTCCGGTTATGGATCGGAATTGACGCCACAAAGAAATTCTTTACCTGATATCCCGTTAACCCCGAGGGAAAGGCAGATTTTAGAGCAGACCGCTGCGACTACTAGCTTGGTCCGTAGCTCGCATAGTTCAGAGTCGATTTTAAGGGATTCTAGTCCTCCCCCGAAACCGCCGCTCCCCGAGAGGTAGTTCCCTATAAGCTTCTTATAGCAGTAGAGTAGTAACAGTGCATGTACTCTTGTGTCTGAGTTGAGAAATAGTACTATTATACTCCAAAGTGAGTATCAGTTTGGCAACTTGGTCGTAACGTCTCGGTGATTTTCAGAACTAATGTGTGTCTGTCGGAAGAAAATAGTTCATCCGGTACACCGCCGCCATTGCCACCGAAACGGAGAACAAGAGCTCAACAGTTGCTCGATGAATCTGAAGGTCTTTTAGCATCTAGTCTCGACGGTGTTTCCCTACGAAGTCGATCTCCAGAGGATTCGTCGTCTTTTCTAAGCGCGTCGGCTGGTAGTTTGGATTCAGCCCTGAACCATTCTCGTGACGAGGACGAGATACGGGCGATCATGGGACCAAACGACGAGTCTCTGAACGACAGTATGGATCTCAGTCTGATGGCTACTATCCAGGGTAATTAATGACATTTTGGAGAAAAAAAAAAGAAGAATTTTCTGATTGAAAAGCTAAATCAGTAGTTGCTTTATTAAAGATTTCTATTTAAATTTGTGACAACGAAATTAGAACCTTTCTAAGAAGGTAATGATAGAACTGTATATAAGTACATTTCCTTTTGTGTCAAAAAGACCATGGTATGTTTGGTGCTTAGTCAGCGAAGTATAGTTTTCAACTGCGCTTGTCTGCGATCGTTGAATCAGTCTTTCTGAAAGAACCTTAGAATACAGACCAACTAAATTTCACGTTAAAAAAAATTACATGGTGTAATAATAAAAAAAATCATATTACTCTGATAGTCTTGTTTTTGTCACATCACACAACACTTTTAAAAATATAATTATACAGAAAATGAAGAAAAAAACAGCTACATATGTTGATTGTTCTTTCACATTTGCAGGCATGCAAGTTAACGATAGTTCAAACTGTAGTTGTTGGGACGGTTCTGAAACAAACATACCAAGTACCATGTTATTGGGTCAACAAACTCCCCAAGAAATGCTTAATCCATTTACCGGTAAGTAATATAAAATAAAATTACTTTGTATTTTCGACAGCAGCGTGATGATGAAGCAACGATGACGTTCCACATTTCTAAACGTATAGGAAAAAAAATCGTAAGAGCTAAAATTACGCAAGAATTCCTCAAATAGCTAGTGGAGCAGGTAACGTAGGTGTTAGGCCTTCAGACTAACGTGAACAAACAGTATAGTGTAGATCTTTATTCGAGTCAGTGTAACGAAGTGGAATTCTTTCTCTCGGTTCGTCTTTTTTTCTCTCGAAATTCATTGGTTTATTGTTATTTTTGTAAAAAAAACACAAACGCCATCATGTCCGGCAGTAGGAGCTGGGAAACATTAGAAACGTTCTTGTGTAAGGAAGTTAAAGAATACTCGAATGGGAATTCTTACTGTGCTACAACGAGTCGTAATGGAAATTGTGTTTCAGGTATAGAAGGAAAAATGGAAAGGTTATCAACTCAAACGCAGGAATCTGGTTTCGTATCAATGCATTCACAACGAAGTTCATCTCAAAGTTATACTACCTCTAGTATGACGTCCAAAAGATCTTCCCAGCAAAGTAGTATTAGTTATAATTCCCAGACGTTCAACTCGCAACAATCGTTCTCCCAAACGAAATTGTCTTCAGATAGTAACGGGTCTATTTTTACTCAGAAAACAATGACTAGTTCGAAAAGTACTGTTAGCGCATCAAATATGTCCGGAACTGGAGATTCTGCGGCATCAGAAAAATTGGTAAATGTCGTACGTTGTATTTTGACTTTGTTTCTTGTGACTTTTATCATTTACTGTAATAATAACATTTACAATGTAGAAGTTTAATTAAAAATTCTACATGTTATTTTTATGAAAATTTACATTAAATGCATCATGGATTATTGCAATTTGCAAATATAAGAATAAGTGTTTGTTTCTTTCAAATTTAAATGTGAGTTTCCATCCATGTTTGACAGGAAGTGGAATCGATTTCCTCATCGGACGCTAATGGTGTGCCGCCAGCTTTGCCAGAAAAACGGTCGAAACGAAGAAAAGAACGTCAGCCATCGCAGTACGACAATGTACCTGAAAATGAGCATTTATCAACCTGTAGTTTACATACTAATAATGGCGATAGTTCAGATGCTAGTAAACCTCCTCCACTCCCTCTCAAGAAAAGGCACAGTAAGTCGAGTCATAGTTTACAATAAACAACAGCAATACAGCAGTACTATAATGTTTCTATACTATATTCAGTACCGTTGCTTTATTGCTGTTGCAGGATTTAATTATAATATCAATTAAAAATGAAATTTAAAAAGAACAGTTAGACGAAATTATGTTAGACATTATATTTAGATTATATATTAGAATAGTCGTTCAGAATTTTTTCTTCACATAGTAGGTTAAAACTGATACAATATTTTGTATCCCCCAGTGTTCCAATCAGTGGCATATTCTGGTAAGTGGGATCCTGCCCACACAAATCAGCTATCCCTCAGCAAACACGTTCACGCTAAGTTGAAACCCTTCGTTTCACGCATTAATTATACACGATTTTTGAGCTCCTAGCTTTTTGCGGCATGTTCTCGTCGTTATTTTTCATCTCATTTTGTCGAAATGACCAACACGACTTCATTTGATATCGAGAGCTTGGATATTTTACTCATACTTTGGGCTTTTTTTATATAATTGAAATAATACCAAATACACGGAGAATAATGCGTATATTTATTTTCCCTGCGTAAAGAACAGTTACGATTACGATTTAATTACATTATCTTTTTCTCTTTAATATAACATCAAATTTCGTATATTTATTTAATTTAAATCCGTCATATTTCATGAATTTATTATTTATCATTATTTGCATTAACACCTCTGTATAACAGTTCTTAAATTTCATTAACCGTAGAAACTAATCCTCAATCACTTATGTGGGCGTCGTTATTGTTCCATTAATTAAATTGACCTTTTCTTGCTAATAGTCAGTTAACACTTACTGCTTCTTTAACTCTGGAGTTAAGCCAGCTGACTTTAGTTTACGTTTCCAGAATTGTACGTAAAGAATCAACGATGGGACATATCTCCTGTAATCTGAAATCTTTTCAATACACATGATATTTATTCGTGCTTGCATTATTATAATATTTATCCCATTTAGTTTAATCGCGAAGAGTGTAATAATTAATCGTGGTGAAAATGTTATTTAAAAGATTTCACTTTTATTCCAGTAAGTTCATACATCTCTCGTACTTGCGAATTTACATTATCTATCGAGGTACATGCTTGTGCATCAGTGTTTTTCTGTATTTTATATACCTGTGCTTTGATATTTCATTTTAACATGAATCGTGCTTGTATCTATCATATATGTATATATGTATATATATATATCATATATATATATATATATATATGTGTGTGTATATCATATATGTATGTATGTATATATGAAATCATATTTTTTATTTATTTTTTATAAATATGTTATATTGCCTAATACATTAAAATTATATAAATCTGGTGGTATCTATTTCAGTCATGGCGTACATGGAGATGTTTGGAAATTGTTCTCACAGTAACAATGACTTCATCTCTGGTCTTGGAACCCGTCATTCAATGGCAGCTTATAATTCAATGCAAGCGGAATGGCAACAACACGAAATGGCTCTTACTACGACACAATCATGTTCTTTTATGGCGCATACTATAACCACGTTACACGATAGTTCAAAGTATGTGATTTGACATCAATTTCTTGCACATCTTCCTATAGCTTGACAAAATATACAACATGTGTCTTCTTGTATTTTTTTTATATTATATTGTTGTTTCAGTACCTTCATAACGATGACACCATCGGTAACAGAAGTAGCAAATAATTCTAGTCTCCCACCCGCATTGCCACCAAAGAGATCCCGTTCCGTTAAATCAAATGTCACACCCCCGCCAATCTCGCCAAAACCAACCAGCAGCATGCAAAGCATTCATACAATCGACCCGATTGTAACATCAACTCCAGTGAAAGTAGAGGAATCTAGTTGCATTCATGATAAAAGAGAGTTGACACCTTCAACCCCAGTGAAATTGGTAATTATTCTACAAACCCGCGTATATTAACACAGATTTGTATCACACTTGAGATACTACTAACTCGACATTTTTAGAATAACGTTGCTTTAGACACCATATTACCATCCTCAAGACCTGCTAGTAATGCTTTATCATCGATTTCTATCGATGACAATACCCTGGACTTAAGAGATGTCGATCAAGACGATAGCATTTTGGATGAACTGGATATTAGCAAGTATTTAGTTTTCAAGAAATCGGACGAGGAAGGACCTGATATAAGAGGCGGTCATCCCGATGCACTGTTAATTCATGCAACCAAAGCTAATAAACATGGTAAGATTTTATTCAAATATTGGATAATCAATGTATCTTCATTAAAGGCTATAATATATTTCATATTTTTCCATGCTTCATAGATGAGAAAGAATCAGGTCAGTGTAATAATTTGTTGGATGCATCTTAAATAAGTTAACTTAAAATGTGCAAAATATAAAATTTTCCCCTATTTATCGATAAATATCACATTAATTATTAATTCGTGTATCTTTCAATTTATTTGGATGCTTGTTTAAATTTACAGACTTTTTGTATCAAGAAGCGTTCTTAACAACATATAGAACGTTCATGCAACCATTGGAATTAATACAAAAATTGCATAAACGTCATCAACGATTCTCTTGTTCTGCCGACGTTATTAAACAAAGAGCAGCCCGTGAAGCGTTTTCCTTGTTAGTTAGAGTTGTTAGCGACTTAACGTAAGTTTACTAACAAATTGCTCACGATTGTTTAAATCTTTCCTATATCTCGTAATATTTAATAATTATAAAGATGTTAACTTCTTTCAGCATGTCAGATCTCGATGATACTCTTTTGCAAACCCTAATGGAATTCGTACAGCAATTAGTATGTAGTGGTGATCTTACTATGGCGAAAGCTTTGCGTGTTAAAATTTTAGAGAAACACGCCGCGAAACAGTTACAATCTACACAACCAATTCTTTCATCATTGAGTGTGACAACAAAGCAAGCTTCCCTTCTCGATTTCAAGAGTGAACAAATTGCAGAACAAATGACGTTGTTGGATGCTGATTTGTTCATGAAAATTGAGATTCCGGAAGTGCTGATCTGGGCTCAAGAACAGAACGAAGAACGAAGCCCAAATTTAACTAGGTTCACGGAACACTTCAATAAGATGTCGTACTGGGCTAGATCGAGAATACTGGAACACAGATTAGAGAATGAAGCGAAGGACAGGGAAAAATATGTTGTTAAATTTATTAAAATAATGAAGCACCTTAGAAAAATCAATAATTTTAACAGTTACTTAGCCCTGCTTTCTGCGTTAGATAGCGCGCCTATTAGAAGGCTTGAATGGCAAAAACATATTACGGAAGGTTTAAAAGAATATTGTGCTCTTATTGATAGTTCTAGTAGTTTCAGAGCTTACAGACAAGCTTTGGCAGAAACACAACCGCCATGTATTCCGTACATGTAAGTACACGTCAATCATTTTATCTTATTAATTGAAAAGCACTGCTCACCGAAAACTATTACGGATATATGAGACAATTTTTCTACTTACAGCGGACTTGTGTTACAAGATCTTACATTCGTGCATATTGGAAATAGTGATCTGTTACCGGATGGTACCATAAATTTTTCAAAAAGATGGCAACAATTTAATATTGTTGAAAATATGAAGAGGTTCAAAAAGGGGTAAGTTCGCAACTTTAACCATTTTTTAAAATAATAATAAATATATAATTTAAATATGTAAATATATTTCAGTGCTATTTCTAAACTGAATTTTTTACTTATTGCAGGACATATTCGTTTAAAAAACACGAACGTATAATAACGTTCTTCAATAATTTCAGTGATTTCCTCTGTGAGGAGGCAATGTGGCAGATTTCAGAGAGTATTAAGCCGCGCGGTGGGAAAAAAACACAGCTACAGAACTAGAATATATCAAACCCTTTCACTGCCTGCGTCTCAAAATCGAAAAGCTGAACCAATAAATTAGAATATTTATATTTATGATATTTAGATAAATTTGCTTAATTACGAGTCGAACGAAAAATGATACAACACTCTAAGGGCGGTGAAAGGGTTAGCTATGTCTATCCCGTTTCAACAGCCTCTGTGAGGTTGTATTTTAATTTATGGAAATTTAAATATTCAATCTATATTGAAAAATACAAAAAAGAATGTGAATAGTCACTCTAGATCAAATTAAAATTTGATGTATTTGTTTCGTTTAAAAATATAAACTGCGTGTATGGATATCGATTGAATCGAAACACGTTTAGGGAGACTTTAATGAATTGGCTAGATCAATCATGTCTCAATGTATTTTTGTAGTTTTTCCTTTTTGCAATAAGATTAGTAAGGAGAAAAAGATCGTGTTTGCTATGGACCTACGTAATGTATTCTTAAATGATACAGCTGTAACGATGCTTAACGTGGCATGATGGGAAAGAAACCCCACAGACACACACATTAACTATTCTATACATACATACACATACATACACACAAACACACACATATATATATACAAACTATTTATTTATTTGCTTCATATCAGCGATATGTAAAGAGTAGTAAATGTCATTCATTTTCTTCTTCCTTTTTTTAACTTACTTAGATATATATGTAAACGTCCATTATATAGCTTTATTGTAGATAGATAAACTTTTTAAACGTCACAGAGAGACTTCTGTTGACTTTGCAAGGAAAAACACCAATTACGTTGATTAATGTAGAGCTATTGTAGTCTCAGATTAGTGCAGGATTGATGCGCTTTTCTGAACACATGGCACGACTGAGCGTAACTGTTACATATACTATTGTATATGATTCTAGGAAACATTTTTTTGTTGGAAACTCGTTAATAGGTATCCAAACTTTCAGCTTTAAGTCAAATAATGGTTACCTAAAAGTGTGTAGGTAAATTAAATGTAAAAAAGAAGACCCAAGATTATAGCTGAAGAATTTAATCGAAAATTTATTCACACCGCCTTTTCATTTTCGCCGATAATTCAACAGATATGTATTTTCCATTTATTTACTAGTTTCTGTATGTTTTTGAGTGATGATAACGAGAGTTTCTTTCACAATACATTCCGAAATGGAGTGAAAGAATCTGATTGAATTAATTTCATCAAATTAAGGGGTAGCAAAAAGGAAAAACATGTTGTTGCTCCTATAATTTTCGTACTCTTTGTTAAGTCAAAACTTAACAGAGTGCATCGAGTCTATTTGATTTTCTATGATAAATGAAATCGCTGTAATGATATATGGCTGTCTGTGTGCCTCATATTATAGAATGAATGAATATCTACCTATTAACGTTTCTCCGATCTCATGTTTAATAATATAAATATCTCGTATACAAAATCCATGGGCAAAACTATCTAATAATCGGGCTTAAGACACATAAAACGTGAACCGTAATCTGCATGTTAACGTACGATCTTACGTTTTACGTACGATCGTGCTGATTGTACACTTTTATTCATATTAAAAAGGGCCTAAGCAATTAATAGTTAGCGTCGGTTAATAAACATGCCGTTAATTAAAATTTAAAACATTGAACACAGGAGGAAATAAAAGATAAAAACAGTCATGATCTAGACTCAAGGTGTAGTTAGAGATTTGCTATTGTATACATGCGTATATAAATTCGATAACAGTTGTCAATTTCTGAACATGCACCAAATATACATACGTAATGTAGCTTTCAATATTAATTAACAAAGAATAATAGACGTTATAATAAACCATGTTTCCATAAAAATAGATGCACTCCGTTAATCGCAACTAGAAACATTTTGAAAGAGAAAGAGAAGGAATGAAATCAATCTTAATTGTGAATTTTTAATCAAACAATGACATATGTTGCGCCGATATAGTTTACGAGTAACTATAAATATAACGATAAACCTGAATTTCTTTTTCGTAACATGAGAGCGAATGTGCAAATCTGTGTGGATAAAGTCAAACATCTCTGTTTAATAATTCGTATGTATAAGAATGGTTCGTCTAATCTAAAGCTAAGAAAAGGTTTATTAACGTTGTAAATAGTTTGGTTGTATCCATAATTTCTTGTATGTACGCGAGTGCCCATTTATTATTCACGATTGTACAGCGGTATATTCTCGTCTCTAATTATATTTACACGTGACGTAATTAATCTTATATGATTTTTAAGTTGACAGAAATCATTGTGATGCCATATTACATTCTCACTTGATAGCGAGCACATGATCTTTATGTTATTTTTATTTAATTGACGAAAATTAAATACACAATTCATTTTGCCAGCTATTCGTAAGTCGTGCAGTAAACAGATATACATAAATTCCTTATGACAAAAAAAAAAAGAAATAAATTAAAAAATTATCATTTATAATTCAAAATTTCATTTCATTCAAACTTGAATTTCATTTACACAGAATGTAAGATAAAATACAGATCCACTTGTGGTATTTACTATTTACATGCTATTTAAACTTTATTATTCGTATTGTAAAATAAATTATAATTTTCTACCGTCACAAGGAATTCTTATGTGTATTCTTATCTCACTGCATAATCTTGACA
>CAJDYZ010013476.1:9920-30691 GCA_903986555.1 Heterotrigona itama | reverse complement strand
GCACGTGAAAAAAAAAAAAAAAAAAAAAAAATCACGAAACTGAGCAAGTAAATGCCAAATGATACAATGCAGCAATTTAAAAAGAAGAAATGCCATCCTTACGTGATGATATTCGATATCTGTAATATCAGCTTGTCGTAGCTCCTGTACATTCATTCAAAAGTATTGCAACGAAATTTGCGGTGGAACAACAACTATGTACGCGATCGAAGTTCCTTCAAGCAACTGTTGTATACGTGTCTGTTATCTGTATGTGTGTATGTATCTGTAAATGCAAATTCTACGATATCATGTATGATTACATGAGAATCATTGTAATCTTTTCTTTTTCTCTAAACTGACTCGAAGCAACTCTTGTTCTGCAAAACGACATGACTTTCCGATTTCCTATTGTATCAGAAATTGTAACAACATAGGGACAAGAACTCGAGACGAGAAGTGACTCGTGATGACTACTAAACGTGAGTGACCAGGTATTCCTTGATAGAGTCTTTGTCTCTGGCGAGCCATGCTGCGTTCAATCTGATGGACTCGACGCTCTGTTGCACCGTTCTTTCGGTCCCCGGTGTTGGATGGTTCTTGAAAAACTCCTCGACGTCTTTGGCCCGTTCTTCGGTGACGAAATTCTCCGTGGTGAACTTCACCAGTCTCGAAATTAAGAAACCGCCGCCGTAACGGTCGAGCAACGTTTTCCAATTTTCCTTGAAAAAGTCCCAAGCCATCACGCGGCCTTTGTAAGTCATTGCCACCGACATGATGGCAAACACCGTGTCCTGAGCTCTCACTTCGTCGCTCATAGCGAAATCCAAGACCTTCGCCAACAAGGTTTCGTCCTTAATCGCGCCCAGAGCTCTCAATATTCTGTCTTTTTCCTCGTGCAAGTCCGCCTCTCGATAAAGCCTCAACATGGTTTCGTAAGTTTCGGCATCGCCAACAGAGAGTACAGCCCGGTAAACAGGACTGCGTAAATCGGCAGCAAGCAGCGTAGTACCGGAAACGTGCAATTCGAATCTCTTCTTCGCCTCTTGTATAGTATCCTCGTCGTTCAATGCTGCCATACGACCTAGAACAAGGGATCGCAGAAGGGTATCCAGATGGCATTCGTTTGGTTTAGGATCCCAGCTCAGTTTGTTGGTGACGTCACGCATCAAGTTACGTCCGAACGCTTTGAACGAGTCCTCGAAATCCAAGTGAGAAACGAGAACTCCGATTTTTCCTAGGCTATTGACTATACTAGACCATACGGTGAAATTGTCTTCGTGTTGAAACGCTTGCATAAGTTGAAGTACCTCGACGGTGGAGGCATGACCGGCTTGTACCATAGCGAACAGATCGTCCAGCAGACCCAATCTATCTAAAGGAGGTAATGCATGATCTTTGACAGCCGGTAACAAGAGAGATAATGCCTCTGGACTGTAGTGAGTCCTGTAGAAGCCGATCGTTCCAGGGTTGATCTTTACCCAGTGATCCTCGGGAACGTCTTTCACTCGAAATTCTTTCGTCTTCTCGTCGAGCAAAGCCTTAAGTACACACTCCTCTGGATTCTTCGACGTACTTATGCTAATTGGTATGATCCACAGACTGTTTCCAGTATCCGCGGAACCGTCAGCTAGAAATCTTTCTTGAGACAGCGACAGAATTCGATCACTGCCTTCTTGACAGTGTTGAACTCTGACAACAGGGAATCCTTGTTGCTCGGTCCACGTGGACATCACGCTACGCACATCCTTATTGCTAGCTTCTTCCAGAGCGTCCCAAAGATCTCCTGTTTCGGCATTGGCGTAGCTGTGTTTTTTCAAATAGAGATTCATACCCTTTCGAAAATCGTCATCTCCGATGTACGAGTGTAACATTCGAATAACGCACGCCCCCTTATTGTAAGAAATATCGTCGAAAATCTCATCGATTTCGGATGGATGACCGACTGGTACTTCAATTGGATGACTATTCTTTAAAGCGTCGAGCTCTAGTGCTCTGATATACGTATCTGTCACGAATTGCGTCCAAATATCGTATTCAGGAAACAAGTGAGCAACGCATAGGAATTCCACGAACGACGCGTACCCTTCGTTCAACCATAAGTGCGTCCACCATTCCATGGTTACAAGGTTGCCAAACCACTGATGTGCCAGTTCGTGCGCTACGACTAAAGCGATCCACTGTTTTCGCACAGCGGATGTATTTTGTGGATCTACTAGGAGACAAGTCTCACGGTACGTAACTAGACCCCAGTTTTCCATAGCTCCGGATGAGAAATCCGCGATCGCGATAAGATCAATTTTCGGAAGTGGATAAGCGATTCCAAAATAAGTCTTGTAATATGGCAGTACTTTTGTTGCTACTTCTAGGGCGAACTGTCCTTGTTCCTTCTTCGATTTCGGTGTGTACACGCGTACTAGGACACCGTCGCTTGATTTGTCTTCAATGTAATCAAATTCACCAACCACCACTGCTACTAAATACGTCGACATGATTGGTGTTCTCTCGAATACTAAAGTCTCGATCGATTCGTTCGTTACCTTACTTTTGATAGGCTGCAACAGAGAAATATATATTTTTAAAAATTGTGATATTGATTTGGTGGTGTTTGATATTTATTAGAAAAGAAAACAAGAGAAAATAAAATAAAACCACATGTGCTAGGCGCTGCTTACCATATTGGAAAGTGCTGTAAGACCTGACGGTACATTTAGAGTAATATCAAACGTGGCTTTGTGTGCTGGTTCATCCCAGCATGGGAAGCAACGTCTAGCATCTGTTGGCTCGAATTGAGTTACAGCTGCGTGTTCAACAGTCCCATTGGTCCTGTAAACAGATAGAAAATTTTTGTTACTTTAAAAATGTCAATCATTGCTTACCATATTTGATAAACCAACAAGTGACATATCAGTAGGAAGCACAAGTTGTATAGTAAAAGTAGCTTTTAAAGATGGTTCATCCCAACAGGGAAAAAATCTACGAGCTGATGTAGGACATAAATAAGTTACAGCATAGTACTTATTTTGTCTACAAAATGTCAAATTCTTGTAAAAAAAACAATAAAATAAACCTACAGCTTCTATGATAAAATAAATATTTAGTACATAATCATATTATTGTAATTCTATAGAAATTAAAATACCCAATATATTTGCTTCTATAGAAACCCTTCATTTTGTCATTAATTTCTCCTACAAATTCTAAGCTCAAGTATCCACTTCTGCCCAGTGGTAATTCTTCCTCGAATACCAAAGTGGCTGTTTCTTCCGGCGAACAAACTTTCATCTGCTTTGTTGCGATAACTTTTCCATTATTGTCATTGAAAATTACACTTTTTATATCAATATCCAACGAATTTAAAACGATGGTATCTGTAGACGTCTTCACCTGCAAAATATTGAAAAATCCCAATGAATAAAAGAGTAATAAAATTTAAAGTGTAACACTTAATAAAATGTTTAAGCATAAAACATCAGATCTTTTGTACGATTATCTTATCATGTTCCACTTTTAGTAATCATTTAAAATTTTGAGAATAGATAAAGCAAGATAAGACAAACATTTTCAAATGTACTGCCAAGGTTACATTGGAATATGTTTCACATATACATATATATGTATATATATATAGCATATGAATTTTGTGGTTATGTTTGCCATATGGTCAACATTTCTTGTTTCACCGTGGAAATTACAAATCTACTAAGAGCCATGTGAATAACATTCCAACGGCTGAACTAGATTAATCGAGCTTACGTCAATGTGCACATCCTCCTTGCCATCGAAGACAAAAGTTTTCAGATTCGGTGACAAAACGATATTGTAATGGTAAGGCTGAACATCTGTGGCCAGCCGGCGAAATGGTTTTTTTTCAGTGCTTGACATCGCTCGATGTTGGATCGCGACTCGAAAAACCCTTAAATATCGAAATGTCTTGAAACCCGTTTTGAGCTTTTGCTTTTTGCCGACTCACAATGCGAAAGTATGCACTAACACGAAACGCCTCAAACCATTGCAGACGCATGCGCAACATGCATTCTGTCTACAAAGATGCGAATGAAAATGGAACTGTATCTGCAAAAAAGAATAAATCATTTTATTTCAGCTTTCATATTACATGAACATAATGCGTAAACATAAATTTCAAGCGATATACCAAAGTTTGAAAAACTTTAATGCTATTGTTTTATTAAGATTAGCTAAGAGCTAGATTAATTTTTAATTTCTTAATATTATAATTCTCTTGTTCTTTTTTTCCTTCAGGAAAAATCATTGTTTCACTCTTCAGTTTCACATACCAATTTTTTTGTAAAATATTTTAAGTTTTGAGCACGTGTGAATTGATAAGTAAAAATTGTATTAGTAAAAAAAATATATATATAAATTACATACAATTAGAATAGGCGGCTAATGCTTGCCTATGATTATATAATATACAGTGTTACCGTTGCAATTTTATGGCTCCCTGTAGTGTTCGCCTTAGAAACGTGCCATCACAATCTTGTAACTTTTCATAGCGCAAATAATGGCACGATAAATATAAATTACACAACAGCTTAACTGAACTAACAAAGTATGTAATTACGTATTAAAAGTATTTTGTGCGTAGAGTATGATAAATGAAAACTCAAAATTTATGAAGTATTTGATATTTCTATTATTTAATAATATGCGATTAATAACTTTATTCATCTTGCTAGATAAGAATACAAAAGGTCGATGCAATGAACCAAACCTAACCTAAAAAAATGCAACGAAATGTAACGTTTAGTAATAAAAGATGACGATAACGACGTCGAGATGGCAGCAATCGACCGTGCATGAAAACTCTGACGAGTTGTCGTTCTAGTTATACGCTGTACTTTGACCAATTGTAGAACGGACAGTTTCAGACTTTTGTCTGTAGCGCGAGGCAGTGGGGCTGTGGGAATAGAGAACTTTGTGGGAGAAGTTTGTTCTCGCGGATGAGCTGTTCGAGGTAGTGGTGGCGTGCGCGAGCACCCGCCATACAGCCAGGAAGTCGCGGTAGAGAAATCCGGTTGCAAAAGTTACTCAGGATATCTCGCTTAGGAGATCAGGAACGTGTAAGGCGTTCAGCGGGTTTTAACCGGGGATAAAATATCGGCGGAGCGTAGCACACACGGCAAGAGCGCACGGCGCGAGATCTTGAAGCGGTGAACGGGTTAGACGGGTGGTGTGTTTTTCATGGCGATCAGTTATTCATTAGGGAAATATCGTACGCTGCCAGCGATGTACGAGATACGGGAAAGGTGAAGGAGGTGCTCACCGGACCTGACCTGCCCGAGAGGAACACCGTGAAACGTAGCTTCTCACGTATACACACACACAGTGCGTCACCGCCCATATGTGATGTGTTTCGTGCGTCCGAGCGAATGAGTAATCATGTACTGTCAAGACAAGGGCTCGACCGCCTCCAAGAGCAAAGAGGGTAAGTTGACGCCCGCGAGATTCGACCATCACAGAACTAATTCCCCTGGTTGTCTCCCCCACCCTCACCCCCACCCCGCCTCCACATTTTCATTTTTCCGCAGCCTTAGACTGTGTCCTCGACTCGGCTCATGTAAACCGCTTTCCGTTTTATACCCTCTTCGTTCGTGCCTCGTTCGTCGCGGATTAATCGTCACTTTGGCTTGCCACATGTGGACTCGGTAGAACACGATCAAGTAGGTTGGACAGAGTGTCAAAAGTTGCGCGATTGTGGGGGTGTACGTTAGTCCGACGAAGAGAGAGACAAAGTGACAGGCAAAGAGAGTGCAGTAAAGAGAGAGGCAAGGAGAGTGTGTCGTTTACAAACGAGGGGTGGGGGACGAACAGTATGTATTTCGAAGAGAGAAACGAATCATGTACATTCTTGGCGAACGTTTTTATCGAACTTCCGTCGCGTAGACGAGTTTATCAGATGTGAGATTGCATCAACTCTGTGCATCATCACCTCGAGTGCTGCGGATATACATATACTGTTAGTGCCTTTCCGTTGCCGCGAAAACGTCACTCTCGTAGAACGCGACAGATGCGTGAATGGAGAAAAGTGCTTTTGTGTACGGGGAAGCATGCGGAACACCGTGAAACGAGATGTGGAGTCAGTAGCCACTCTAAAGATTATCAACGTAATTTATCTATCGTTATTTCACACGTTATAACTAAAACTTTTCTTTAGTTCATTGACCTGTAGTAACAACACATGTGCGTATGTACATGTATGTACATTATACGTTATATACGTTATACGTGAGATACACATAACCATACATAACCATGTACGTATGTATACGTACGTTTATCGAACTTCCATTTGTTGCTTCCTAACGATGGAGTTTACATTTACAAAGTTATAAGACACTTGCTCTTTATAATCATATAAATTATAGGTTTTTCAAAGAAAGATCTTCGATAGTTCGAAGAAATGTTTATTCAATTTCAAACGCTCACGTGTTGTTATGTATTAACGTATCATTGTTTCAATACCGTAATCTACAATTGTCGCGTTATATATTGTTTTTTTGAATTTAATTAGATAAGAATTTTCTTCAATAGAATAACTTTGTCAATGCAGTTGAACAACTGGCACTATTATCTTTTCTAATTGAGCATACATGTTTATATGGTATGTAAATTAAGAAGGAATGTCATTTGCATTTGTGCAAGCGATTATGAACTGCTCTACTATGTCATTATTTAAACAAACGTACTGTTACATGGTGTAATCTTCACTTTATTTAACAAAAGAAAAAAATATCATTATCTATATAAACAAGATAGAGTTTTTCTTCTTTCTGAAAGAAGTATTGATAATATTGTTATATATATATTGCACTTTATTAGACAAATATGTCTTACACATCCGTGCTACTATTAATCATAAGATTGAGGAACACTGGCATTGCACACTGCATGATGTCATCACACATGTAATAGTTCATAGTGTGTTTGAATTATTCTGAGTTTCTTGGTCATATATTACAATATGCCAATATCTGAGTTGATATATATATTTGTTTTGATTTACAGTTGCTAAAGATTGCGCTTATTATGCACAGGGTCTGTGACAATGCGGGAGAAGAAGGGAGGTGCTCTTAGCAGAGTACAAAAACTGAAAAAAAGGCTTAGCCACAGCTTTGGAAGACTTTGTAAGTGTAATTAAAATTACCTAATATTATGTAAAAGCAATAAATTATGTGAAGTGTCTTGTAAAATGAAAGGGCAAAAATAGTTTAATGCTTGTTACTTAATGGAGTACTTTTCCATTATATAAATATATGTCATAAAAGGATTAATGTCCTTTTAAACTGTTCAATGGTTTCACAAACTTAATTTCATTATTAATAATACTAGTTTTATGTGTGAAATAATATTGTTTATTACGTGTATTTTATGTCAAATTTTATTTTAAAGAAAGATTTTATAAATTGGTAAGAAGATTGTTTTCAGTATTATTGTTTTTTTTTTTTCATTTTAGCAATATCAAAAGAAGAGGCTGATGATGCTGCAAACAGGGGTCAACTGCCATATAATGGCTATTCTGAGGAGTTCCTAGACCGTTTAGAACCAAACGGCAATATACCTGCGGATAAGGATCGCCGTTATGGTAAGTGTACATTTATCAAACAAATTAGTATATTTTCATAAACATAAGTATAATCATAGAGTATACTTCTTTTTTTTTCAAGATATTACATGAATAACTATTGTTTATATCAGTATTTGATACCTATGGTAAATATTTATTACTTTAGTAATTAGTAAAAATTGGTGGTATAATTTAATTGACCTAGTATTAGGTTGTATTATTCATTAAATGTATTGCACATAAACTAAAATTTTTATGTATTGATAAAATATTGAGGAATTATGATTCTACGTGGATTCCTATTGCTGTTATTTTAAAGAAAGTTTTAAGGACGAAATTGGATGTCATAGAATGGACAGGTGTGGGCGACCATGAGAGAGTGCATCGGCAGCTTTCCGTTTCTAGTGATTCCAAGCTTCTTGACGAGGATATACGTGAAGAAGCTAGAGTAATCTTAAGACCTCGGCGTCCACCGCGACCCAAGTCAGAGGTCTTCCTTGGGCCAGATCCACCTCCTAGAAGAACCAAAAGATTTTCAGCATTTGGGGTAATGCTACATTCCTATTTATTTATTTTTTCTCTATTTATTTCTTTTTTTTTCAACATTCTCATGTTAACAAGTGTGTATGCATGTGCTTGCAGGGAGATTCTCCTTTTGGTAAATCTGAAGCTTATATAAAATTGGAACAATTAGGCGAAGGATCTTATGCCACAGTGTTCAAAGGCTATAGTCATCTTACAAATCAAATGGTGGCACTTAAAGAAATTAGACTACAAGAGGAAGAAGGTGCTCCATTTACTGCCATTCGCGAGGCAAGCCTTCTTAAAGAATTGAAGCATAGCAATATCGTTACTTTACACGATATAATTCATACGCGCGAGACTCTTACTTTTGTTTTTGAATATGTTCATACTGATCTATCGCAATACATGGAGAGGTATGGAAGTGGTAATGGTGGTTTGGATCCACGAAATGTTAAACTGTTTTTATTTCAATTATTAAGAGGACTGGCATACTGTCACCGCAGGTAAAAGCACATACATCGATTTAAGATATTCCAGTTTAACATTGATAATTAATTTATCATACATTAATTTAGGAGAGTATTACATAGAGATGTGAAACCACAAAACTTGTTAATCAGTGAAATAGGGGAACTCAAACTAGCAGACTTTGGTTTAGCGAGAGCTAAATCTGTACCGTCACACACATATTCACACGAAGTTGTGACATTATGGTACAGGCCACCTGATGTTCTTTTGGGATCCACAGAGTATTCTACCTCGCTTGACATGTGGGGAGTAGGTTGCATATTTATGGAGATGTTGACTGGTGAACCAACATTCCCAGGTGTACGCTGTACATACGACCAACTTGATAAAATATTCAAAGTATTGGGTACTCCTACTGAAGAAACTTGGCCTGGTGTCACGCACCTGCCAGGATATAAACCACATAGACTGGGATTCTATCCTCCACGAAAATTGGGTCTTTCATTTCCTAGACTCTATGATATTGCTGAAGGTGATAGTATGGCATCGTCACTTCTACAGTTAAATCCTGATCAACGGATAGGAGCTGAAGAAGCGTTAAGGCATCCTTATTTTGCCTCTCTTCCTAGAAAACTATACGAATTGCCTGACGGTAAGTTTATGTTTGGTATAATAATTAATTTGGCATAATTATAATGCATTTCACTAGAACTGTAATTTGTCATTGATCGATTTCTATTTCTTTACAGAAGTATCGATATTTAGTGTTGAAGGTTGTCATTTGTATACAAATTCGAGGCACGGGTGTGCAGATTCGCGTCACACGGCTCTTAAGACTTGAGGTTAAACGTAAAAAAAAAAAGAATAAAAAGTAAATAAGTAATTCCCAAATTTACATGTTCAATGAAACGGTCATTCTCATACAGATCAGATTCACACTGGCAGTTTTGCCTTAACTTATTTACGCATTATTTCCACGCGCGTCAATCGCTCTTTCTCAGGGCTGCTCTACAAATTCCAGTCATCCTTCACATGTACACACATGACACAGACACGACATACACGTATACATAATTACACATTCGTTTTTATTTCTTTTTCTTCTTTCTTTTCAAAACTAGTACACATGTATCAAATGAATTAACGAAGATAAATTATTAACTGGCAAAGAAAATACGAAAGTAAGCTATCTGTGGCTAAATGAAGTAAAACGATTTTATGAGATTCGCACGCTCGATTTAGAAAGCAAAAGCACGCACGACCCATCCTCGCACTTCGTCCAAATACTAGATTTAGATTGATACCAATCAAAAAAGAAAAAAAAAAAAAAAGTACTAACCGCCTTGTGTCTCTTGATTCCAGCCTAAGTGGAGTCTGGAGACGGCGGTTGCTGGTTAGAAAAAATATAATAAAATAATTAAAACTTAGAAAAATTCTGGAAGATCTGTAATACTTTATATAAATTTTATGCTGTTTTTGACTCTACCGTTGGTTGCTGAGACAATTGAATATATTGGTATATAACGAAAAAACTCATTGTTCGAATTAAAACTAGTTGTTAATTATATGACGTGATGATAGAAAATAAATAGAAATCTAAGAGAATAAGATATCAGTACGAATCAAGTGTCGTAGCTAATAACACCAAGAAACACGGCGAGATTAACGAAAAAAAAAAAACTCATCGTTGATGATATCGACGGTAGTGATCTAGTTGTAAGAATTAATATTAGCATGCTAGTGTCGATCATTATCGACATTTACAAAGTAGTGTCTATCAATGATAGTAAATCAAGAACGAAGTAATAATATAGACGTAATCAAATCCAATTTGTTCAATCGCTCACATACTAAACAGCCAATGGTGCTTGAACGAATTGTAGGAATAAAATGTTAATAATTTCGTATTAGTTATTTAGAATGGATTGTTCGGCCAATCTTGTTTCTAAATGGTTTTTAATGACCATATATTTAAACGAACCAACTTTAATAATGTTGCAATAGTAATATAGGATAACATAAAACGGTGTTACAGTCCTTCCGAGTTTTTTCTAAGCTACGATGATTATTACGGTAAAATATTACTCCTGTAGTAGTTACATTTATACCGATTTTTCAGCACACTTATAAAAATATCAACGAGGCGAAAGCAAAAAAAAAAAAAATTTTAAAAGTATTTCGAAAAAAATTTGAGACATGTTATTATTATCATTATTATTATTATTACTTATTAAAAATTATTATTTGAAAAAAGACGCGAAGAAGGTAGATTGTATATAGAACAAGGTTCGTATTAGCGTTGATGACGCTGAGATAGCTGAGCTGAGACTAATAAATGTGACTTTGTAATAAATTAAATCGTAGTTCGGTACACTTCAGACCCTATTCTTTGTTAGATTTTGTTCCATGTGCAACAAGCCACAGGATTGTTTAGACTTTTAAGTGTAACATAATGCAAAACTACTTGTATCTGTAATACTTGTTCTGCTTAAGTATTGATTTTATACACATTTATTTCCTTATAATTATGTTTTATTTGTAATTTTTCTAAGAAATCATTGATATTCAAATTGCTTCAAACTTGTACTGAGAAAGATAAAGAACTATGTTTTTGAAGTACATGTGTATGTTGGAAAATTTATACCTTTTCAATGCACCATGAAGTTAGATCCCTTGTGAATTATTCAATTATTTTCGCGGCATTTGAAGTTTTACGATACTGGAGACAATGGAAATTTTTTTGCAAAAAGACCGAGTTTAGTAATAGGCGTTATGCATTATCTTGATCCTTTAATTAAATCAATGATTGATAATTTAATTAAATCAATGATTGATAATTTAATTAAATCAATGTAACGCAATGTTAATTACACAAGTTCGTTTCAATCTGATTTACAAACAGTAGCGCACGTTATTGCACGATTTTTTTTCAAAAACTCATTCGCCAGTTCAAAGGCGCTAGTTTACTGACATTGCGGAAAGTAACATGGCTTTGTTGTCTTAGTAAGTGATGTGGTGTGTTACGTAGAGTCAAGTGATTTCTATTAATATACTTAATTAAGTTAATGAAAGCATGGCACGCGCTTGAGTGGGTTACTATTTTATTCATCAACCTAGATGGACATGTCATTCTCTGTTAACGTTCGAACAAAGTGAAAGCTATGGCTGGTGTTATACAGGAGGTTAGGGATCCTTTGTCTCCGGACAATAAAGGTAATAAATGTTTTTTAATAATCGATCCTATGAAAACAAAAACTGACACTTTCTATCTTTCGGATAATGTCTATCCAATGCGTAAAATCGAAATTTGAAATAAAAGTGTGCTTTTAAGAAGTAAAAATTCATTGGTACCATACAGATTGTATACACGTCATCGGTAGTTAAGAGCAAACAAATTATTCTATGTAATATAATATTTCTTTTTTCGTGAATTTATTGTTTTAGGATTGAATTTATTGTTTTAGGATGTGTGACTGTTAAATCAACGTTATCTTACGAGGAAATAGCTACCAAGCTTTTAAATGAAAAACTTTTATTAACGGCCTTGGAATTACACGCAGAACTATGCGAAGCTGGAAAAGAATTGCCCATTTTAAAAGAGTTCTTTTCGAATCCTAATCATTTTGAGAATCAAAGCATTAAGCCAGAACCGTATAGTCCTATGCGTATGTATAATATATATGTTATTATTTGCTTTTCATATAAGAACAAAATTCGAATAATCAAAATGAACAAAAAGTGAATGAGAACTAAGAGCAAAAATTTAACGTTATAATAAATTCTTGTTACTGCATTTATATTATAAGTTTTTATTTATTTTATTGTATAATTAGCTAGATCTTCTAGTCAAGCTACTTTAGACTCACTCGATATGACAAGGTACTCGGAAGATGGTGCAGGTGTCGATGAAAGAGTGGCAATTTTAGAATTTGAATTACGAAAGGCCAGAGAAAGCATTTCTGCTCTTCGTGCAAACCTCACAGTAGTAACAGGTTCTTTGTAGTTTGACTATTGCAGTTTAGTGACATCAATTATAACATGTAAACTGATATTTATTTGAACATTTTAGAATCAGAAGGAACCACACCTGACAAATGCTCTGATAAGCACATAATTAATGGAACTCCCATAAAACCCCATGAACAAAGAGCTATAAATTTTCTTGTTAATGAGTACCTGTTAACAAGTTCATATAAATTAACATCAATTACATTTAGTGATGAAAATGAAAATCAGGATTTTGAAGATTGGCACGATGTAGGATTGAATATTCCAAAACCAGCAGAATTATTGCAAATCTACAGAGAATATATGAGAGCAAATGGATATGATAGATCACCTTCTGTAAGTGTTGGTGTACAAACAGATTTCTGTGAACTAGAACCAGAAACAGAAACAGAGAAAGATGAATTCAAAGAAATGGTTTGTAGTTTATATCTAGAACATTCTGATTCTAATGATTTCGTATGATTTGTTAAAAAATAATAATATTAATAGGTAAAGAAAGTGGAAGAACTTCAACAACAGACTGCATTATTAGAACAGGAAAGATTGGATTTGCAGCAGTTCATTGCCACTTCCGAAAATTTATCTCAAAATCCAGTTAAGGTATAAATCAAGTTCGTGTACGAAAATATTTAAAAAATTTATTTCTTAGGATTTTAATAGTAATATGTGATATGTTCTTTATATAGCAAGGTAGTAGCGGAACGATACAAACGATAAATTCGAATTCTACTACTCCAGATAAGTTTGAACTTCTGGAAACTCCAGCTCGTGATACATCGACAGTGACTCAAGAAGCCGAGGAAGACGATAGTGTTTCTGTTGTTGTTAGCCTTGGCGAAACAGATCCTGGAGATAAAGAATGGACTAGAATTCAATTACCTAGGGTGGACGTCACTGAAGGATCATCTATCCTTCCAAATCCACCATCTAGGTATTGTATTTTTTTAAATGTATATATGCTTTTTTTAAATAGAAATATTTTATAGAGAATAAATATTTTCAGACATTTACCATTGAAATTTAAAATGGAAGTGATATCACATTGCTTAGTAAATATTCCGAATTCTATAATATCTGCAGTGGAAGAAATTTTCAAAAACGGAGTTACACGCGATACTCTTGTTCAAATTTTAGCACAAACATTACCTCGTATCGTACCCAACGTTATCTTAAATAAACGCGAAGAAGTAATACCATTAGTGTTAAGTGCGATTCGACTTCATAATGATTCTGCAGAAAGGGAAAAATTGTTACAACTACTATTCAATCTAAAGAAAAGGCCGCAAGAAGATGAAAGACAATTAATTTTAGCCGGTTGATAACAAATTATCACAAATAATAGAATTATTTTAGATAAAATTTTTTTCTGATTTATTCCTTTTAATATTAGGTTTTGTTGCTATGGCTAAACTCGAAGATGAACCAATGGAAGGGGAAGAAATATTGACCATTTGTTGGGAACAAAGTCAGCATAAGTATCCTGAAAAGAGGTTGTTAGCTGTTGAGTGCTGTTCTGTGTTAGCTCCATACATGTCAGTTGGGATAAGAAACTCTTTAATGCTGTCTATGCTTCAACAAATGTTACTTGAAGATAAAGACTCAACAGTTAGAGCTAGTGTAGTGAGAAGTCTTGCGCTATTGATAGCTTTAATGGATGATCCTGACAAATATTTTCAGGTATCATATAAACTTATTACCTGTCATGTAACAGAGATTTAAATGTATTATATTCATGATATTTTTTTTTACAGTGTGAAGAATTAGCATTAACGGCACTTCATGATACATCACCTAGCGTTGTTGAAGTTGCATCTTCTTTACTTTTACCAATTTTAGCTCAGTGGGCACTTTCTCTTAAAAGGTTACAAACACACTTATTACCACGTATAATATCTAAAGTTAAAAGTCATTTAAAATCTGGATATACTCAACATTCGCCTAACAAAGATCACGTAGACGAAGGGAAAATAGTATCATCAATCGCTGTATTACAGTATTTACTTCCACATATGATTATCTGCGTAGCAGATACTGATGTGGTTAGAACTTATATTGAGCATGGAGTGTCATCTGATTTGTGTGAGTATGTTGTAGATTTGCATGTATTTGCGAATTTGACAGAAAATATTTAAATAATTGTGACATTTTAAATTTTACATATATGCTTTATTATACAGCTGATGTGTTCCTGAATTTGTGTCATTCCAATATCGTTAATCCAAAACTATTTTATAATGGCGATGTAGATATAGGATCTCTTCTAAATACATTTTTTGCAAATACATGGGAGAATGATTCATGGCCAGAATTAGAATGGTTTACAAACAAATTGTACTTGTTTCATTTCTTTTCTTTCTCTTTTCTCTTCAAGTCTTCGATTGATACTTTCACATACTTACAATCAATATTTCCAGAGTGTTGGACATTTTGGAAATGGTAAAATCTATCGAAATTACACAGGAAACTATTTTAAATGCCCTTCTAACATACATTCATTCTCTGTGCTTGGGTTTTGGGCGATATGTCACGCAAACTCGGGTAAATTTGATATTTTAATGAAATTTAATTGTTACATTATATCACGAATATAATTAACAACGTTCTACTTTTTAGATTCAACCGATAATTGCATCCGAAGTAACTGAACTTGAGCAACAATTAACGACTTTTGCAACAGATAAAAAAAATATGAGTTTGACGTTGATCCCGACATATTTAATTATATTGTCCACTTTAAATGGTATAGATGTTTCTAAGTCTTTAAAACAGTTCCTTGTTGCTTTATCCATGAGTGGCACCAGTATTACTAGTTTACAGATTGCAATGATTATGTTATGTACTCAAGAACATATGCAAGAATATGTCCTTAGTGGTTTGTGGGATGGTTAGTTTTATCAAATAGTTTTAATAGAATCTTGTTTAGGAAAATAGAAAAAGAAATAGGAAAGGATTTTAAAAATTTAGTAATCCTTCCCCCTTTTTTATAGGGGTAGTACACCAAAGACCCATTGTAAGACATGCAACTGCAACATTGTTTGGTTGCGTAATAGCCCACGTTTGTGACCGGTTAGCAAGTGCTAAGGTAGTTCCTGCAGTTGTAACACTCGTTAGTGATCCTGATATGTAAGACATTTTGTTTATTAGTAACATTATTTACATTTATAAGATTTGCGAATTCTATTAAGCAATTCTATTCTAAGTTATTCTATTTTCAAACAGTATGGAGATTTAGCACAATTAACATACTTTTAGAACTGTTCGGTCTGCTGCAATTCCTTCTCTCGGTCGTTTAATAACGGAATGTAAAGTAAGAGAGATGCGTGATAAAGCACGTTTGACTTTAGAAACCATTGCTAAAGAACCTCAAGGTGTTCCGCCTACTTTAGCACTTCCTTTGGTCTCAACATTAGCATTTATTGCTCCTAATTGCCCTCAGAATTATATAGAAGACGGTAAGTCTCCATAAAATTTTATATTTTCAATACTTAACATTAACGAAATTAAGTCTTTAACTTTATGCAGTCATAGCTACGCAATTAATGGGAATAACTTCATCGGCGTTACAACAAGGCCGTAAAATCGACCTCATCAGTGCTTTGGTCGAAGCATATTCTGTTTTAGTTTATTGTCCATTGAGCAATCAATGTGTTTCTAGTGTGTTACTACCGGGATTGAAACATCTTGAACAGTTAGTTAATCAACATTTACCTCAACAGAAAGAAGCTCTTCGATCACTTCTGCGAGAAGCTGAATCGCGGCAAGATCTTTCAAAACCAATGGAGAGGTAAATGCATAATCTATCTATTTTGGGAATAATTTTTCAATCGATTATTTATTGTCTATTCAGATCATTATCAATGAGTTCTGGCCTTTCATTGTCAATGGCTACAGTAAACGTGGGACAAGGGGTAGAAGATATGAGACAAAGAGTGAGCAAAATATTTCAACAAAAGACTAGTTCACCAAGTATGTCTAGTATATTTCGAAAGAAGTAAAATATTTTTTGTTATTCATGTTTATAGGTAAATATTATTTTTTCAAATTTTATATTTTCTTTCCGTTACGTTCAAATTTTATTTGTTTATAACGTCTGTTGTACTTAATTAATGTTATATGTATTATACACGATTAACGGTACAAGTAGTGCACAAAATTTACACTAATCAAAATATAATAGTATGTAAATATTACTCGTTGCAATCGGAATGTAAGTTTGAAGACAAATACTATTATTGAATATCGCTGTGTGTGCCTTTTAAAAGTGTAATTTTAAATCACATGAATTGCGAAATTTAATTGCTTTGGAGATTAATCTTTAAGTAATATAGAAGAAAAGTCAATAGTATATTAATTTTAATTTTTAACTGCACAATTAATTATAACATTAAGTGCTAAGATAATGACAACGTTTTATATAGCTACTTTTTTAAAAATAGTAAGTGAAATGTTATTATAATTTGTTGTTCTATATTTTGTGAAGTCATAATATATTTATTAAAACGAATCTCACCACTTAGTAATGTAGATTTACTAATTTATGTATGGTATAATGTTCTCGTGCTCTTATTAAAAAAAAATTTCAAATATATCCTGCCATAACACGACTACGAATTTAAAAGTAAAGTTTTAAGAATATTTGCTATATTTTAAATTATAGAAAGATAATTATAGATAAATTAACTGTTCGAGAAATTGGTTGTGATTATTAAACGTTGAATGTCTGATAAGATGATTTCATTTTGTATTGATACTACATGATATTATGAAACAAAATAGTCTTTATTTTTAAGAATTTGGTGCGATACCATAGGATCTATTACAATTAAAATTGTATATTTGTACTTAAACTGATTATATAAATATAGATTGGATGATAGAGTTTCTCTGCTGCAAATGAATGAAAGAAAAAATTAATCAAATTTATTAAAAATAGATCATATCTTGTAAGAATATTTTATTGTATCTATATATATACAATTAGATTTCCCGTATATACATATATATTGATACACATTACATGTATATAGTCCATGTATACGTATATATGTATATATGTGTGTATATACAATGATCAATAATTTACTTCGTATCTCATGATCAATGTATTATCGTTATTTTACATACATATATACACGCGTATACATGCATATGTATTTACGTTTTATTAAATATTAAATACTGTAGCATGTATTATTACTGTGCAAAGAATAAATTTTATAATATATTTATTCTAAATGCATTGTCCTAAACATATTCGGTTTTCTTAGACATATTAGAAACTGTGTGGTTATGTTTGTATGATCCGGTGACTCACCATCTGTTGGTCATAGTACGCTTTATTACGATAAAACGCGCGAAACATTCAATAGCCCTCGAATTAATCGATACCCTGAGCAATCTAGAGAATAATTCTAAAACTAATTTTACTTTGCATGGACAATTTGTCCGCCGTGATTTCGTAATTTTTACACGGGAAACCTGCGTACACTTACGTCTAAGAAACCCTCGGTTAATAATACTATTTACATGACTTCGAATTTCAACGTGACAGTTCGAAAGGGAGGAAAATTTTGCAATAAGCTCTATGCGAGTAACAACAAGTGTATATCCGTGAATGAAAATACATAGTAGTTCTCTTTATTATGCCTTGTTATTCGAGCGAAACAGAAAATCTATATCACAACTATCGTATGTGTATGAATCGCACAATAAATTAAAAGAAATGTCAATCCTTGCTTCTCTCTCTCTTTCTCTCTCTCTCTCTCTCGCTCTCTCGCATTTCTACAAACTACGTGTACGTTTGCATTATGAAATCTTATTATTGAAAAAATATGATATAAAAATTTGAATTTTCATAAATTAAACCTTGGTAAAATAAACATAAAACGTCATTGAAACGTGAGTTAAATAATAAATAAGTCTTCCTTGTTTCCATTTTTTTTTTCTTTTTTTTTTTTTTTTCGGACTTTCGGACTTCGACGTTCCTTTTCGAAAATTGACTTCGTTCCTTGCGTGAAAAGTTCTCCTATTTAACAAAAGAGTAAAAAGTCTGGCGCCATGCAAACGTCAGACTCGTTTTTAACACGACAATCTAATAATTGCTATACAATCTTCTCGTTCCGCGTACCTCGCTGTTTTTTGTCTCTCATGAAGATGACATTTCTTGCTTCGTCAACGATTAACAATATTAAATAAAAATGGCTATCTATTCGTTGAGAGGGTAGTGATATCAGCAAGAATTTATACAGGACTGGCGCATGTTTGATTGAGAAGCGGCCTGCCACAGACACGATGCGTTCTGTATCTTCGATGAGCATGGAACGAGTTGATGAAATATTCTCAAATAGTTTTTTTCCTCGCCTCGGGGTTACCAGCAAATATATGGGAGTATTCCGCCCTTGCTGCCAATGCTGCTAATACGAATTCTATCCAAACATAACGGAAGTTTAGGTCAGAGCAAAGTAATTATTGTCGTAGAATCCAAGGCAACTATTTCTTTCAACATGGTAATTTCGTTTAAACTAAAACTTACCAAAGTTTACTACCGTATCAGGAAAGTCGATCTTTGCATTCTCGAAAATTTTATCAGACTCCTCCACTGGCATATTTAACGAGAGTTTTAAAGCCTTTCTTAATTCCATTTTATTGATACAAAATAACGACTTCGTCCCACATACCTGTTAATTACAATATAAAATTATGAAATAACACGCGTAGCAGGTAAATAATTTTAAATAATTTAACCATGTAATTGTAGAGTATCGTTATTAACTAAATCTAAAGGATTAATATTTACTTCGAACGATGTTTCAATTTTACTCAGCTCCGAGTTTGCATTCGCTGTAGCTAACACCGTGAATATATATTCTTCGAAATCTATTTTACCATTTCCTTGCTGGAATAATTATAGGAATGATAAGTAACATAACAGAAAGCATAACAAAAATATGTTCGAATTATACAATGAATGAACTCTGTGTGTGTGTGTGTGTATGCGTGTGTCTATGATATCACATAGAACGAGATGTATAAAATTTAATTACAAAAGGATATAACGAATGATACAGACCCTATCGTGTATTCGAAAGAGTTGTTGAGTAGTTGGTTCTTTTTCATCTATTCTAAGGATTTGCGCAAATTCGTGCAAATTAATTTCTTCGCTAAATCTCTCTGTTTTCTTCTGAACTAGCTCTTCTTCCGTCTTGGCTGATACCAAACTAGTGAAAATCAAGTTGCATATAGTGTAACAGTTACTATCGTAATTGTTATTACTGCAACAACATACCCGAGTTTGTTACGAAGTTTATGTGCTTCCACTATGGTGGATGCACGCGGTATATTTAACTGATGAGCCTTGCTAATAATTCGACAATCGTCGTACGTGTAATCCGACACAGGAATTTGTAATGCCCTGAGAAACAAATAGAATTTCATTTTATGAACGTTGCATATTTAAAAAAAAAACATAGAAAAAATTTTTTTTAAATCTTTTTATTAGATATGTTTCACTCTTGTGTATTTTGTTGAACGAAATTAAATATGTTCTCTGAAAGAGAGAAGCACCCGTGTATCTGTTACTCCAGTAAAGTGTACTCACTCCGCCATAAGTCGTCGCACGTTACTTGCGTAAAGCTTGGGATCTGTTTTCTCCGCTTCGCTTGGCTTGTAAACAGGGAGGAACTCTATTTCGCAGCTGCTGTTCAGTTGCGTTAACGTGAGCCACAGCAACTTCAATCTGAAATCAGTAAGTCATTTTCTGATAACTTAACATCTTGACACGGAGAAGATATACGATTTTGGAAGTTTCAATTAAAAGAAGAGACATTGAAAGTGAAACGCTTACGCCCCAGGACCTTCCCACGTCCACGTTACGGTGTCCAATTTGTTAGGGTATCTGATGCAGACAGGCTGAACAGGGACACCAGGATAAAATGCACCCGACTTGAAAGTAATGAGGCACGATCGATTTGTACAAGTACCTTCGGGGAAAATCATCACCTGCAAAAGAGGATTGCTGGGTGTAACTGAAATATCTCCTAATGAAATATAGGAAGACACTGAAGGTAAGATTTCAGAGACATTAATTGTAAGTCAGATTTAAAAGACATCTTTCGATGGTGGCATTTCTTAAGAAATAGAATTTGTTACGTTCAATTACAATTGGAGTTAGTATTAATTCTCATCAATTTCAAAAGGACTGAAT
>CAJDYZ010013471.1:3196-14327 GCA_903986555.1 Heterotrigona itama | reverse complement strand
GATGGTATTAAGTATTATTTAATACGTTCATAATTGCGTTTGAGTAGCCAATAATCACTTCAATGATCAATTGACACTTTCAACTTTGTTTTCAATCTGTGTAACGTGTGATTAACTTTGAACAGAACTGAAGAACGAAATAGAAGAGAAATGCGAAACCGATCAGGAATCAATACCCGCGCAATCGGAGTCACAGAACGATATCATGCAGTATCTTCTCTGTTTTTCGTTCGTTACGAACACGCGACAGATATTTAAGGCAGAAGAAAGCGCAGATAATGTGCGTATATTCCACAGTATGAAAGTATTGGGAAATCTATGGATTATTATGGCCCACACAATCTTCTACTCGCCTCATATCACAGGTAGGACATGAAGGGCAGTTTAATTTCCGATTTTTTTTCCCTTCTTCTTCTTCTTCTTTTTTTTTTTTTCTCTCTCTCTTTTAATGAACCGAATCATGTTCACACAGCGAATAAGACGATTGCTTACATATTAAGCGACACTGTACTGGCACAAATTCTGGCCAACGCGACGCTTTCCGTAGACACGTATTTCTTTATAAGTGGTTTCCTGTTGATGTATATATTTTTGAAGGGGCGGTCGAAAGATAAGAAAGTCCCGCTTCTAACAGCAAGGATGAAACAATATGTTGAAATGTTCGTCAAACGATACATTAGGTACAGTATATCAATTAGCGTATTTAATTCGATTCGGCGAGGCTTCTCGATACATAGAAATGGTAATTTCTCTCCATTGACTTCTTAAAGACTTACGCCGGCGTATTTCGTTATTATATTGTTGGCGATATTCTATTTCACGTGGCATGATCAAATCTCAATGATTCTTCCCATGGAACGAGTAAATCTTGTATGCTCGAAATATTGGTGGGCCAATATATTTTATATCAATAACTTATACCACTGGGACAATATAGTACGTATAATTTTATTAAATAATTACATTGTTAAAAATGAAAAATTCTTCACACGGGAAAGGTGATGTTTTCAGTGTCTCACCTGGAGTTGGTACCTGCCCAATGACATGCAGTTTTTCTTGTTCGGTAGTTTCCTTCTCCTCTTATCGGACACGTGAGTTTACAATATTTGGCTTTTCTCGATCGTCTAATATCTAGTTTTATCTCATCGCTAAATTTAGTCGATTATTTCAGGCATTGTAATACTGCCGCAAGCATAGGCGTCGTTGCAATATTTTCATCGTTGGGATCAATCCTTTACTTTTCATACACTTTGAATTTTGACCTTACGTAAGCATACAAAATGAATTTAACATTATTTATACCATAGGATGTTTAAATATACATATATATATACATATATATATATATATATATATTTACTTTCCTAGGTTGAATAAACAATATGAAACGCTGTCAGATCTTTACATACGACCATGGCTTAGGATAACACCATACATCGTAGGAATGATCACAAGTTACCTTCTCACAAAGTGGAATTACAAGTTACATTTATCAAAAGTAATAAATCCATTATACCTAACGTGTATCTGCGTATCTTCGAACAATACGACTGAACTTTTGTTCTAGAAAAGTTTAATCATTGGTTGGACATTGGCAATTTTATGTAACTGTTCGATTCTATTCGGCCTGGCAAACAAGGATATACCTTTCAGTCTATCCGTTATTTATTCAACTTTAAGCAGAACAGGCTGGTCTATTGGTATTGCGTGGCTTGTAATTGCATGCTGCACGAACCACGGCGGTAAACTATTTACAATATGTTTTGAATTGCTTATTACAATACGATAATGTTATCATACATTTTGTAAAAATATTACTTTTTTTTAAATACATTATTTATCATTAATATTAATATTAATATTAACATTACATTAATATGATTTTTTTTTAGTTTGATATATTATATTCAGATATATATCTTTCATGATTGCAGGTATTGTGTGCAAAATCCTGAGTTTAGATTTTTTCGTTCCTCTGAGTAGATTAACGTATTGTGCTTATCTCGTGAACCCTCTTGTGATATTAGGAATTTGTTCATCATATAATTTCCCTGCTTTCATTGATTATTACAATCTAGTAAGTATAATAAAATAATATTATTGGGGCAATATTTTAACTTTATATGAATACGATGTAATTTGCTTTTTCTTTCTTTTCAGGCTGCTTTCTTTTTAACAACGAGTATTATATCTTACATAATTGCTTTTCTAGTATCCGCAACGACAGAAGTGCCATTTATAAAACTTCTCCGATTATACAATAACCGGCAAAAGAGAATGAAATGAGTGATAAATATCTTTAAATCTTTTAATTAATAAATTAATGGAAAAAAAAAATCACTTTTTCGTGTACATGTGCGCACTCGAAATTTCGAAATATTCTATTTCACGATATTCTTCTTCGATTTATTGTTTGAGAAAACAATTCATATTTTTATCTAATATTTCGCAATACCTGGGAATAAGGATCAAGCCATAAAATCATTTGCGCAAAAATTGTAAACGTTTTTCTTTTTTTCCTTTATCAACGAGCATTTTGTACATAACGAAATGGTTTGCACGACGAAAGAAGAAGCTTATATACAAATAACTACAAATCACTAAAAGATAATAACAAATCTTTGCCGTGCTATGAATGAACTGGGGAATGTATCCTAGGGGGTGCCGGCGATGTCATGGATCGACTTGCGCGACTGGCCTGTTCACGGCGGCCTTCCTCCAGTTGTTTCTCGAGTTGTTCCTTTAAGACTAGCAATTCTCTTGTTCGTTGATAAACAGGATCCTTAGAAAGCACAGTAAAAGAAAAGGCTTAAACAATAATTCAAATTTGTATGTAAAAATTAAATAACGCTAGAGCGTTTGTATACCTGCTGTCGCATACTGGGATTCCATCTACAATACAAACTTTTCCAAGGTTTAATATATCTCATACTAGCGATTGGCATTAGAACAAGCTGATAATTGGGAGCAGCCCAGTACAAAGGATTTTGATACAACGACAACTGGCTATTCGTGTACGACCATAACGAAACAGTCTTGTGTTTCACTTGTTCTTGAACTCTTTCGCGTTCGCTGTAGACGTATTTATAGACAATGATTATGATAGACATATCTAATCTACCGAAAATGTTTAACATACCTGCTGAATAAAAATGTGCCAAATCTACAAGAGTATAAATGATCGAGTATAATGATTAGAAAGTGTTCGTTAAACTCGAATGCATTGGGAAACTGACGACTTATTTGCCACACACAATCCATGAACTGCAAAAATACTGGAGATCTATCCGCATCGCTGTGATGTTCATCTCCATGACCGATCCTCTAAAATACATTATTAAGATTGTAACGCTTTGATTCGTAATACCTAATTTGGCCACATATCATTAAATACCTGTTGAAACTTATGACCAAAACTAAGCCATTCTTTTTCTATAAGCACTTCAAAACCTTTGATGGTTCTGTAATACGGATCTAACATTAACATGGCAAGAGCTGTGAGCTGTAAACAGTTATGAATATTAAAAGTACATTATGGTTAAAATACGCTTCGTTACTTTTTAATTACCTGCGCTGTTCTATCCCAACCATCTGAACAATGCACTAGCACCGAAGTTTTATGGTTTTCAACTTTATCTACAATTCGTAATGCACCCGCAAGTACGTACTTTATGTGTTTCAACCAAACGGTAGATTCTATTCCCGATAACCATCTAGCCTCGTCAATTGTTGGAAAACATAACTCTAAGAGGTTGGAAAACGTAACTAATATCGATAATAGTTTCTTATTGCCAGCCTAATAGGATCATTAGTGACGCAAACTAACGTACCTTTTAATTTTCTAAGACTTTCTCTCATTACGTGTATATTATGAATATCAAGAAATACGAGCTCCGCATTTTGATAAGCGTCCTCGCTCTCGTAACCACCGCCTTTGGCTTTGTTCGCCACTGCGTTAGGCATTGGTCTAGCGTCCATGATAAAAAGTTTATGACTTTGTGCATTGGCGTCCATTATCAACTGAACGTATCGCTCGTCTTCGCGGCTACGTTTGCCACCAACGCCTACTAATGGCTGAGCGCAACGAGTTATGGTTGCTTGACTTTCTGGATGGATCCACGACAATACGGGAAGTCTTCCTCTACTTCGAAAGGCTGCCGATGCTTGTAGATCTTCATCGGTTGCTGCCGCAGGCACTGCCCATACGGCTGGATAACTATCACATATCGAATATGTATCGTTGATCTTCGATATCTTCCACATGTCATTGTTTACTCCCTGGAAATAATAATTAAAAATAATAATAATTTTCTGGTTATTAAATAAGTTGTAATATACAATATCTTTTACCATTCGTTTTAATTCAGCTATAGGCTCGTAAACATTCCAACCATTTTCAGCGAATGTTTCGGAATATTCGAACGCGAAAAGGGGTAATTTATGAGATAGAGGAAACGAATACTGTTGAAGTTTCTCAAAAACATCTCTTCTGGAATGATTTTCCTGTTTATGCGCGAATCTGAGATTTCGCATATCTTTACAAAACACTTCGATACCATAAGAATTTTCGCCTTTGCTAGACGCACCACCGACTTTCTCGATTCTGCTAACAACTCCTAATGGTACTTCGACAACATAAGGTGTTTCGCGGTCTACACTCCGAAAATGGAGCTTGTAATTTGTAATACTAAGAATTCCTCTGACCGGTCCTGAATAAGGACATACATAAGTTACTTCGTGAGCAATGCCTTGTACACGTTCTCCATTTAAAAGAGGTGGACCTGTTTCTCCAGCAGATAAATTCTGTAAAGAGAGAACAGTTATGTCGACAGGACAAAAATTAAATAATAAAATAAGCATCTATCTGCTACTTTAGCTAGACATTTGAATAATATATACACTGAAAGAAGTAAAAGTGATGAAACAGAATTTCTCAACAAAGGAAAATAAAACGTACCAAATGAATGAAATCAAAATATATGTTGTCTGGAAAAGAAAAACAAGTTCTGACAATATGCAAATGGTTAAGAAATTAAAGAAATTATTAACTCTATTCATCTACACAGAACTCACTTTTACTTGATTGTCTTTTCTAGCTTCTAAAGCAGAGACAATATTATTATCTGTCGAAGTAGAACTCGAAGAAAAACTTTTGGAATGTGACGCTTTATCCCAGCTTTCCTAAAGAAGTTTAATGCTTACGTACATTTAGATACGATTATTTTTAAATCAATATCCTATGCTATTAATTAAACCAAGGTATATTACCGATTCTTGGCCCATTTTGGAATTAAGAGAGCTACTCTTGCTATCTGAATTGAGAGAATCAGAGCTGGCATTTTTGGAATTGTTTTGCTCGATATTCAAAAGTTCAGCACTACCTCTCTTCTCCATGTTTCCAAATTCAATTTTCTTATACTTTCACATTTAGTAAATAATTCATTACATAATTCCACCTATTACATTTTTGAAGCTAACACCTTTAAAGATAAAATATTTAATCTATTATGTACTTATTGGACTTACTGTTTAATATTTTTATATATATCAACAAAATAAATGAGAATAATAATAAATATGTAAAAAAATATTTATTACAAGAGCAATTAGAAAAAGTTGAATCCTCGCAAATTGATAAACCGCGTAACGTGTATAAATCAAAGAATAATATATAAAATACGCACATTTTCAAAATTCTAAATTACTTAACCTCAAAATCTCGGAAACTTCACGTTATAATACAAATTTGCTCTAAATATGAATTTCTGCACACATAATTACGTAAAGATGACAACTGAATATATAATATATAAATTTTAAATAGAAAATAAATTCTGGTAATGTTATAAACAAAATTTTGTATATTTTATGCCACGCCCAGAGGTATTACACTTGTAATTTTTTGACACAACAGTGCATGTTGATCATAGTATTTTTCATACGTAAACAATAATCCAAAATACCAACCTCGTTCACAAAATATTATATAAAGTATTTTATTATATTCAATCTTTTTTACTGCAACTTGTGTTTGACAGATTTACTTCACGGTTTGGAAACTTAAACAGAAACGCTTGAGAATTTAATGTAGTTCGCGGTACGGCCATTTTAGCGCTGATGACAGCATTGTTGGTCAAGTCGAAAACGATATTAACAGCTGTTGTCAAATATACTCATCACCACAGCCACAGACGAGGTCACAGATGACTGTGACGAGGTGTATGAATATAGGAATAATCTCAGCGAGGTACCTCGTCTGTGGAATAGCAAAGGGAAGTAAAGGGGAATAAAGTGTAGGAGTAAAAAATAGAATAAAGTGCGGTAGAGTGGAGTAAAGGAGAGTAAAGGAAAATAAAGAGGAGTAAAGAGGAATAAACGGGAGTAAAGAGAAATAAAGGGAAATAAAATAAAGTAAAGAGAAGTAAAGTGGAGTAAAGTGAAATAAAGTAGAATAAAGTAGAATAATTTTAGACTTACATTACTGACTAAATAGATACTGAGGCGGATGTAGCATCGAGAATTTAATTGTGGGTTTAGCTTGTAGTTTTAGTTCTAGGCTTAGTTCGTAATTTAATTGTAAGCAAGAGATCAAAGGGCTAGATGTTCCGTTATACGGAACCAAATACATGATCGGTTTATAATATATTATATGGAATCAAATACACGGTCGATTTTGCGCCACAATGAACACCACTAGAATTTTTATTTTATTCTAAACAATCGTTTGAAATTGTCCATCCGAGACTTCAACAGGGACGAAGGTTCTTTGGAAGAAAAAATTTTACTGAAAAATTAGAACATCTTTCTAATTGCAGCGAAAGATTATCTTTAATTTCGAAAGTCCATTTATGCGAATACATTGCACAAGACCATTCATTTTCAAAATCGAACATATTATTCAATGTTAATTTGACGGACAATCGTCATAGCGAAACAAATATTTTAATTCACATCGAATTATAAATACCAAAAGTTGAAAAAAAGTCCAAACTCGATAATATGGAAAGGCATACGTATGAAAAAGAATAGACGTCGAGCATGTAGAGTGAGAGAATGCGAGTACAGGAAGTGTATGATAGATTTTTTAGAGTTGTCTAATTTGGGAATACGCGATGAGGATAATAATGTCGGAGCGATGACGCGAAAAGTAGACTGGTAATCAAATAGATTAGTAGCGTGTAGAGAAATTTTTTGCAGTGTCGGCTTTATATAAGGCCGATTCTTTTTATGCCCTTCCCAATCATGTGATTTTCGACCGAAATGTGTCTTTGGGCAAAGTAATTTTCGCAATTATTTTATGAGTCTAACGGTATGAGTCCCTCACATTACATTTATACGTTGGGTACCTGACTGTAGGATGGACCAAAACTAGAGGAAAATTGGTCCCCTACATTTAGTCGTTGTAAAGTCTTTACATAGTCGAAGTTATTTTGAGTTGCCAATTGATAAAATTAGTTGCACAATTGTGATTGTATAAATCACACGCAATACCATTAATCCCATACCTCATCTATAAATATATGTATATCGTATCGTATCATACACTTTACAGTATTATATAAGTAAATAGCTCTCCAACGTACATCGTCGTATTAGTAACATCTCTTTCGACAGAATTTAATATATATTGCACCGAAAATTTTTTATTAATATTTCGACAAATAATAAAAACTCGAGGCTAAAATTTGATATCTGAGATCCTCCCCCCTCCCCCTCTCTTCAAAATTTCAATCGAGAAATCTCACATTGTTATTTTTTATCTCTCTGCCCAATTCTGCGTAAATATTGAGACCTGTCAGTCGGCAATACCAAATGCTTTCGTTCGTCTCAAAACCAATTCCCGTATCTAAGGTTCGTTCCGGAAACGAGATTCGACCAAACGAGAGAGAAATATTTATATTTAATTTCCAAACATGTATTTCATAGCATATCTGCAGATATCAGATACAACTATCTTCTCTGAAAGCTGTCTTATCCGATCTCGAAGCCATTTTCGTTTATACTTGAGCTTCTATATCAACATCAATTGTCTCCCGAATATACGTATATACTTACTGTGCTGAGATAAGGAAAAGTCCCTCGGAAGGAATATGGTTTGATAGATCATAGAATGCAATTCTTAAATATAATAATACCTATTAGCCAAGAATATCACAGGCTAGACAACTGGAAATGTCGGTGAATGAAAGAGACGATTTTGTCCCTCCTTTTGTCCCTCTGTCATCCCTCCTTGAAACTTCTTTCCATCTCTTGTACTTCTTATATTTTCCACAATGCACTTCATTAAAAATTACAATATAAATGAATATAATGTGAAATTTAATACATACGTAATTAATTCGAGCACCAACTTTCAAGCATTGTACGTTGAGAGCTTAAAAAGTTATAAAATCAATTTCTAATAATAAAATATTTTTTTATCTTCGAAAGTATTTTATTTAAAAAATTGGAAAATAACAATTGATTTGTAATTTTTAGATAGTAAAAGTAATTATTATTTAATTTCCGTATAATAAATAAGACCAAAGAAAGATCATATTCGTTCAATTAATAGTTTAAAAAAATGAAAAATTGCTTATGCAGTGCAATAGAAACGAAAAACATTAAGATCATAACGTATCATTATTAGTTAAAGGTCTTACATAAAATTATCGTAAAATATTCTGTTTTATGCCTTATTTCATAGGAAAATTTAGTTTTAATTCAAACTATTACATTGTTCATATTTTATTTTATAATTGTAATTCCTATCGCCAATAGCGCTACAATGCAATAACTGCCTAAATCGATACGGCGAAACGTGACGGAAATGTTAAGATCAGGTGACTGCCAAAATCTAAGATATAGTGGGACATGAAAAACATTTAGATATTTGATTTATCTTAATTAGTCAATGCTATGACACATTCACTATTTGATTAACAATCGTTTTGCTTGGTCTAGTTCTCCATTTCACCATCTTTTAAGAATGCTCTAAGAAGCCAATGATCTTTTATCATGTCAATTTCAAAGCACATCTCGTATGTGATCAATATACTAAAAGGATCAGATAGGATACAAAAAACAATCCAAAACATAGAACACAAAAAAGCAATGTATGTTATGTAGATGTATTCTGTCCTTAGTCAATGATAATACAATTAAGAAAGTTAAGCTTCTTATTTTGTATTTTTCAATATTGGTTTTAGTCACATACTTTATGTACTATTTACTAACCACTACTTATGAAAGTACATAAAATATATCAATTCTACACAAAATTGTTCCCGGATTAAATCGCAATTGCAACTCAATGTCTATAGATTTTTAAATTAACTTCCACAGAGTATTTTTACTTTTTAAATCAAAAAGTAGAAATTACATTATACTTCAGATAAATTTGAACGTTTAAACGCAACTCCATTTAATGGGGACGCTACAACACCTTTTACTAAAGAAAAAATATGTAAAATCAAATTTTTGAAATTACCAGTTAAAATGTATTTGAATGTAATCGAATGTAAAAGTTGTATGCATACCTGTTATCTAAATCTGAGTTTTTAAATTGAAATTTGAGCCAAATTAATACTGCATCACGTTGATAGTGTAAACAAGATTTTCATACACGAGATATTCATGTTGTAACATAAATATCTTTAGATTTTGTAGCACAGGGGTTTCAGGATAATGAAATCTTGTTAGTCAAGTGTTAAATCAGATTACACATGAACTGCTTGCCAATAGTTTTAAAGAATCAAAAATCTTACTTTACATCTTACACACAAATTTATAAATCAACCAACATTTCATTTTTCTTTTTTTTTTTTATGTACTCAATAAATAAGTTTCTAAGGTTTTACAGAAACAAACCACATTATATGTAATTAGTAGTAGTTCTTGATCTGTTTAAACATACATATTAAAATATACTTCAAGTTTTCTCAAAGGATGCTAAAATCTTACGAATAAGTTCTACATGAATTCTTGGGGAAAAGTTACGAATTTATTTATTAAAAAAAAAAAAAAAAAATTGCTCAACGGAACAAAATATAATTATCAGAGTTTGACGATGATGCAGCGATTTCGAATAGTGTATTTCACAATATAGAGCATATTTGTAACATGAAATATAAAACTCTCATCATCAACTATATATATCGTTAACTTTGAACATGGTCAACATATAAATATACAATCATTACGTTAAGTTAAATGTATCCATACAATACATACAGTGAATCTATACACGATATAAGAGCCTACATTTGTTATTTTTTTTCTTCTATATTTTGCTCTTTTTTCTGTCAATTTAGATACATATATAAATGCATACACATGTATATGCGATGTATATATATCTCGGAATATGTCGCTAATACACAATTATACAAAACGCTGTAGCGAAATTCGCGCTCGCGTGTATGGTTCTTTTATATATATATATATATTTTTTTTTTATTTTGTTTCTTTTTTCTTATAGAAATTTACATTTACCAATAGCACGTAAACACGCTACCGATTAAAAAAGAAAATGAAACAAGGATGAACGAAAATATATGTGTGTATATATGTGTGTATATATAATATAAACATATATATACATCGAAAAAGTTTCATTTACATGAATTACAAAGAACGGAGTATTGGTTTAACGGATAATGTGTCTCTTTCTCTTTCTCTTTCTCTCTCTCTCTCTCTCTCTCTCTCTCTCGTGCGCGCGCTCTCCCGTCTTTCTCAATTTTTTCCATGACACTTAGATTGCTACTTATTACAACATTTTGGCACTTATAATAAACAATTTTATATACTATAGAAGAATTTATGCAGAAATGATGCTATTCCTTGTTTATTTCCTTCCTTAAATGGATTGCTGAATCATTTAGGCCAACACTGAAATATTATCACTCGTGCTGTTTTTTTTTTTTTTTTTTTTTTTTAAATCTATTGGGTGGTTCCTGTTTGCTCAACATTCACCAATTACAACGAAAAAATATGTACGATATCATTAGGAACATGTAGAGAAACATCCGTAGTATATCCTCCGTCTGTTGGTCAGTCTCTAGCCTCGACAGGCTCTCTCTCCTTCTTTACTGTTCATGCGAATAAATTTTTTTCTCAACAAGAGAAACCCGAGAGATCTCTATTGAGTCCT
>CAJDYZ010013454.1:56019-81923 GCA_903986555.1 Heterotrigona itama | reverse complement strand
ATGATGATGATGATGATGATGATGATGATGATAATATACAGGAAATATTAACGTTAATTAGGACTTTATTTCAAATATACAATTTTGTTATATTAACACCTGTATAAAATTTTCAACTAACGATAATAAACTGATGTACCGTATTTTTGTTAATTGATATATTTACGATTACAAAATTAATTGACTTAGCTTAAATACCTGGATCTAAATCTTTCATCTCAAAAGATAATTTATATTAAATCAGGATCATAAAAATATATTTTGATAAATTATATTAAAATACTTGATAAAATATAACCCTGGAATTGAATTATATTTTTTTCTATCACGGTATATAGGAATGAACAATCAGCTAATAAACAATTAAGCTGATTAAATTTCTTTCCAATAATGTTCCCATAGTTTGGCATTTAGATTCTGAATATTTTTGTCATTAGATTATCTTCTTCTTGCTGCATTGTAGATTTTTAAGAATATTATATATTTTTAAAATACTTTTCCAATTTCTTTATTGAAATCTGATTTAAAGGAAATTTTAAGAAATGTACATTTTAGCAATGTAAATCAGGTACATAGAATGCAACAAGAAAAGGATATTATAATAATGTACAATTGTATCTTGTTTAATAATCTGTCATATCTATATTAATTAAACTAATTAATGTACTTAAAGGATGACATATGTATATATACATATAAGTAATAAATTGAATTATTGAAGAAATAACATTTTTGAATATGAAAAAACATTTTTATGTAAATTACTACATTTATAGGATATCTTAAAAACTAATAAAACTTTTTTTGTCTTGTATCAATCAATTTTTTATACATATGTATATATGTAAAATACATATTTGTATCTCCTAATATTATAAAAAATTGACTTTAAATTATTTAAAATAATTGCGAAACAAATTTCAATTCTCTATTGTTAAAAAAAAATTGTTTCATAACATATTTTTGCATGATTATATGTTCAGCTATAAGCACATATGAGTTCACATGAACCAATTTGTTAAAATTGACAAGTTATATGCAATTAAATGCAGGTACTTTTCTTTTTGTAAGGTGCTCATTTTAATATTTACCTATTTAAAAAAGTCTCTTTTCATATGAGAAAAGACTATGAACATTTCCCTCTTGTTGAGCAGAATGTGTTCTTCTTTCAAACTTTAATTCTCCACTATACATCATAGATCTTAACGTAGAAATAGATTTTGCTCCAATATCTTGACAGCCATGCTTAATACCACACAACAAATAGGGTAAGAACTTTAAAACAGATCCTTTGTCAACTATTGAACCACTAACACCTTGAGCTACTTTCAACTTATCCATCTCATTATGAAAGTACCTATCCATTGCTGAACCATGAGCATCTTTTCTATTCATAGCTTCTAAAGAGCCCATGCCTCTATATTTCTTTAGACGTACACCATCACTAAAAAAATATTCACCTGGTGCCTCTGAGGTACCAGCCAATAAAGATCCCATCATTACTGTGCTAGCACCTAAACTTAAACCTTTAATTATGTGTCCAATAGATTGAATACCACCATCAGCTATAACAGGCACACCAAATTTTCTTGCATATTCTGCAACTTTATATACAGCAGTTGCTTGAGGTCTTCCCACAGCCATAACTTCTTGGGTAATACAGATTGATCCACAACCCATCCCAACTCTCAAAGCATCAGCTCCAGCTTCTATAAGATTTTTAGCTTGCATAGTTGTTACAACATTTCCTGCAATTACTTGTAATTCTGGATATTCTGATTTGATGTATTTAATCATATCAATCTGATATTTAGAATTGCCTTGAGAAGAATCTAAAACAATAACATCCACACCAGCTATAGCAAGATGTTGCAATCTTTGTTTATCATTATTGCGTGTACCAATAGCAGCACCAACTAACAATTGTTTATTCTCATCTTTACTGGCATTTGGATAACTACGATTTTTTTTCAAATCAGTTCTTGCCATTAAAGATACTAATTCTCCTTTTTCATTGATTATTGGAAGTTTTCCTTTTTTAGATTTCTCAAGAATTATATTTGCCTCTTGCAATGTTACACCAGCAGTTGCAGTGATCAAATTCTCTAATTTTGTCATTATTGTTTCTAATTTTATATATTGTTGATTCGTTGTACTTTCCAAAAAGTCAATGTCTCTAGATGTTACAATCCCTAATAGTTTACCTCCAACTTTTCCTGTGTTTGTAATAGGAACACCAGAAAAGCCATGTTCAGCTTTTACATTTAGGACATCCTTGACTGTGTGATTAGGTGATAGAACTACTGGATCCCTAATGAAGCCATGTTTATATTTCTTGACCTAGAATCATAAAAATTCAGAAATTCAAAAATCTCTTTCTATTACTTTTACCTTTTTAGCTCCTATTATTTTTCTGTTTTTAATACAACAATTAATTAGAAGCATAAATAAAATTAATATGTCTAATTCAATAAAGCAGAAAAAATCTCTCCTACAAAGCTTCTTTAATAATCATTTATTCCAATAGGAAATGAATATTTACTGTTGATTTATATATTGTTGTCATTGAATATTAACGACATCGAATAAAAAATGTCACAGATGTGTTACGAGATAAAATCTGTATTCTTTCTATATGAATAGCAAATGAGCGAAATCGTAAGCATGATAAAACCTTCGCAGTTATTCTAGACATGCGGAAATGTTTAGATCAAAAAGAGCATACATACTTTGTGTACCTCGTTGGCTTGATATTCGGGCGTGCAATTGTGATGTATTATGCCAATTCCTCCACATAGAGCCATAGCAATAGCCATGTCGGATTCTGTAACTGTATCCATGGGAGATGATACCAGCGGTGCTTTAATGTTGATCTTCTTTGTCAATGGCGATAATAAATCAACCTCGTCAGCGGTAAAATCAACGTAACCGGGTAAAATAATAAAATCATTGTAGGTAAGACCGTCGCCGGTAGTGAATAATTGTGATGCTGAAAGTCCATCGTCCGGTAGGGGTATATCTGCCGGTTTTGTGTCACCGATCACATAGTCTGCCATCGTTTTTTTTTACAAATCGACGATTATTCGTATTTTTTCTACCGTAGAAGATAATTTCAACCTTAAATAATATTATAAACTACCGTATGATGAGATGATATGTACACGTTTTCACAATACCGATGTTAAAAATTGCAGGTCTCTCCCTATACCTCGAACCGGAGATCTCCAGGCAAAATGACCGAAATTAACGTGCGCACAGTACATTTGTAGCTCGAAACGGGTTACGACTTAAGTGTGTTTCCCACTTTTGTCTACTGATGACAGTACCATCGTCAACGATGTTTTACGTCGAAATGACCGACAGTAATGCCACATTCTCATCAATTTTTAAAAATAATTTTGATTTCGTCAAGATATCTTCATCTGATTTGTACAGGAACAAAGATATTCGGGATTTTCTAAAAATTTCCTCTAATAATTTCAGTGACATAAGATTCAGATCCGTGGTCAATTGACGAAGTACTATTATAGTTTGTCATCCATTTCAATTTGAATATTTCGCGCTTTATTTTGTCATAAATATGAATAAGTTGATAATTAGAAAAAATATATTGATAATGTAGAGAAAAAAATTTACAAAGATAAGTAATCTAATGAAATTTTAATTGTAAATATACATATATAAATAGCGAAACATTTACAGAGAGAATTAATTATAAAAATATTTGTTTAGTATAAAAATAAATAGCAATTAATAGGTAAAGAGCGAACTATAATAAAATATTTTTTAACTTGCACACGTTGTTGTTTTAACTTGTGGTGATCGTCGTTAATTTTATGCGATATTGGTGCATTTCTTACATGCATGCTAGAAATCGTATAAAATTATGTAAAATTTAATACCATTTTTTTATTCATTTAACATTAACAAATATCATAACTTCGTTTGTAATCTTACTGGATAGAAAAAAATTTGTTTCACACCGTTGAATATATCACCAAATGCTTCTTTAAATGAGGATAAAATATATTCTATTACGAGTTCCAAGTAACTTAAATTTTCATAGTCATCGTATTCTTCGTAATAAAAGTAATCATACAACATTGGTAAAAATATTATTAAAATATACATCATACCACCAAAAAAAACTAAAAATTTTAAAAGATTACGTATAATAGATTAATTAATAAAGATCGATAAATCAAAATTTTTAAATAAAATAAATATTTACTGATGGATTTGAGTTCTAAAAATTGTTTATCGTTTGTTTTATCCGCATTACATTTTATTTTATTAAGTTCGGATTCATCATTTGCCAAGTGAGAAATCTTCTTTGTATTAGAATTATTTTGCGCATCTACTATATGATATGACGACGTTTTCATGTTGTCATTTATATATAACTGTTTTGTTTGCATATTTGATTTAAGATTCGAGTCTCTGAATAGTTACAGAAAATAAATTATAATTCTGTTAAGTTGTATACATAAATGAATTATCTTTCATACAACTTACAATGCTTGATTAATCATAGTGGAAAGAACTGTACATTGTTGTAACGTTTGAATTTCAGGGTTTATTTTTAATTGATTTCTTAATTCCTTATCATGTATTTTATTTACTTTTCCTTGTTTTCCTTTTTCAGCTGCATCCATTGTCAAATTATATGGATACTGCTGCTCAATGCTGCTTGTATTCTGTATTTTGTGCCTCAATCTGTTGTAATACTCCCAGTAACTTTTATTTAATAATTCTTGGGTTTTTGATGAAATTCCTTTTGATCTTTCAAATATATCATTTAATCTTGGAGATTTGCAATATTCTTTTTGCAAATCTGTTTTTGATAAACTATTAGTAATTTCTTGTCTTAAATCTATATGTTTATTGTTTTGCAAATAATTCTGTTCAATAGAATTTGACACATTATCAATTTGTATATTCATGCTTCGTTTGTGTATAGAAGCAGGATGAAAATATTGACTACTTTTTCTTGTTTTACGGTTACACAATTTATGAATATTTGTACGATTACGTTTGTATTTGTTATATTGACAATTAGGCCAAACTAAAGTATAATCAGAATCTACCAGTGCTGAATGAGAATTCTTTTGAAAGTATGATCTAGCTTTCCTAGAAAATTTTGCTGATGCTTTTTTTTGTTTAAGTGTAATATATGGTTCTGAATTGTGACAAAGTTTTCTGGTACATTCACTTTTTGTAGAAAGTAAATATTGCTCGGATTTATTTTTATCTTTTGTTTCATAAATACCTATTTTATAATTTCGATATAAAGATTGATCCTGATCAGTAACAGTTACATTAGATTGAGGTACTGGCTGATGATATTCATTATTTTTTGATAAATAATTTATTTCATTATGACTTTGGTCTGAGGTTTTGATATTATGCACAGCATCAGTATTGATATTGTTAATTTCCTTTGGAATGGATTCATTCGTATCAATGAATTTTTTGTTAAGTACAATGTCCTTTGTAATTACTTCAGAATCCATTGTTTCTTCACCACTTGTATTACATGTTATTTTTTTCATTTTTAGACATTGGAAAACATTATTACGTACATCTTTTTTATTTATATTGGGAATGTAATATTCTGAATCACTAGATTCTTGTTGCTTTTGCTGAATATTTGAATCTGGTAATTTTTCAGAAACAGTTAAATTTTCTGAGAAATTTGGTTCCAAGCAACGTTTCCTATTTTGTTCAAGTATATTATTTTGTGTCATCAATGCATTTTTCTTCTCATGGATATTCTTTCCAGCGTCTGCAAAACTATAATTTTAATAAATGGAAAATAATGTCATTAAAATAATATTTGCTGAATTATTACTGGTAAACAAGTTTTTATTCTGTGCTTGGTTTGAATGAATGTGTTGTTCAGATTCTCTTTTTACTAAAGTTTTGGTTTCGTTTTTGTATTCTGAATGATGTAAACATTGCTGTATTATATTACTTGGTCCTGTAGTAGATACTTGCAATGGTACACTTTGATAAGTAAGAACTGGAAGTTGTACATTATAGCACTGATTCATATATTCTTGAGGAACAGTGATTGTATCAAATTGTATTGCATTAAGAGGACGTTTTTTGTCTAACACAAATAACAACTGTCCATTATTTTCCTAAATACATTAAAACAATACAGAAACTTATTCTATTCTTTATATTTTTAATAAAAATATAATTATAAAATATTAGAGCATATACTTGCACTGGCAAACAAGTAATGTCCACCTGAGTATTAGCGTCATTAACTGTTGATTTTGATATATGCTCAGAAGAACATACGTTTTTTATATGTTCTGTAATTTCTTTTTTATTGTCGATTTCTGAAACATAATCTTGTCTTTTCAATTCTGAGTTATTTATGGTTTGTTCTAAAAATAATTTTTTATCGTTGTAAAACATACTATTTTCCTTATAATTTTGCGTTGATTCAATTTTTTTTTCTTTATGAGGTTGTTGTGCCTGTTCTATTTTGATTTGTTGCCTATTAAAATTGTAGGTAATTATAAAAGTATTGAGAATGTAATACAGTATACTTTTAATTAAAGTCAATATTTACTTTTCAGATATTAATTTTTCCATTTCTTCTCTATGCAAATGTTCTGCAAAAGTAGTAATATTAGATTGATCCATTTTTTTCTGTAATGATTCAGTTGATGTAACTTGATTCTTCTTAATATTTGTCACTCTGTTTAAAAAGATTTAAGCTTCTTTTTATATTGATCTTAACTTTTATCTATTTTCTATTTTTATTTTTTATGAATGAAATACTTTTTAAAACGGGGATCAATGTAACCAGGAAATCTTCTTAAAGTGTATGTATTTGAATCAATTTTTTGATGATGAAAAGAAGAATATGCACTATCTTTAGTTATTGAAGATTTAGGAGATCTGTATTTTCAAATATATAGATTTATAGTTTTACTAATGTAGATTACGCAAAGTTTTGAAACATTTAAATTTAATACTTACTCATTTAAAGGTGTTTGAATTACAGTACGACTCCTCCTAGGAGTTCCAGTTAATTTAACTATGTATGGGGGCCCAACAGTATCACCATCAGTTAATTTTCGTTGTGGTATTTTAGGCCAAGAAGGATCAGCTGGTATACTAAAAGAATTTAAAATAGGAAATATTTTTAAATAAAAAATAAACATTTAATTTGAATACTTACCGTAATGATCCAGCATTGTACTTTTGTGGAACTGGTAATAAATTTTCACTATTTACTAAGGAAATACACATTACTTAAATGCTATTGTAATTTGCAAAAAGTATTTTGGAAATCCTTACTTTTAATGTGTAATTGCAGAGCATTTGCATTATCCTGATATGCCATATTGAAGCAGTCGTACATTTCAATACTTTCTACTTTTTTCAAAACATTTGTAAAAATAATTCCTGAATTAATTATATAAATGATTAATATTAGAAGAAATACAAAAACTGTACAGGTTTAACATTAATTTCATGTTTCACAAAGTAATAGTTCTATAACTTCAAGTAGAATTATTTTTGTTTTCCTAGAGTCAAATGTTTTTTCTACATACAATTACAAAAAAAATTTGTACTGGAATAAATATCTTTATTTCTAATAAGAATCAATAGCTTTTTGTACAAAAAAAGTCAAAGGTATTATGATAATCAGTCGTTTTGTTTTATTAATGATAGATGTATTTATATAATATGTATATTATTCTAATCTTAATAGTAAAATATTGTATGTACAATAAATACAACTGTAGTAGATGCAGGAACAATTAACTATGATCTACATCAGTATCTTATAGCTTGATTTATATTACACTAAATTATAGTATATTTGCGCACCATAATAATTATATCACAATATCAAGCTAATTATACACTTATGTATGGACTTTTTAATATTTTGCTTACAAAATATTACAATTTATGATATAAGGAGTATAGTTCTTTGTTATGTATATATATGCATAGTGTATATGTGCAAATTTAAAATCTGTGTAAACAATATAATTCTTTTTTACAAGTTTTCCATTATTGAAACATAAAAAAGAAAATTGTATGCATTGTTTATTATGACATAGAAGTTATTAATATCGTTTTATAAACAAACCAACATAATTAATATATCAAAATATACATACGTCCATTTTTTATAAATAAATTGATCATAGGTGTTATGTTATGTGTAAAATATATTGTGATAAAGGAATGTATCACAATTATTTTGACTAGATTTAAAAAAGATGATAGAATTATTATAAAATATAAAAGATGTATGCCACAAAATGCATTGATGAATGTTCAACTTTCTCTAGCCATCATATTTAGTATTATCAAATTTGAAATTGGTCCAAAATCTAAATATAATTTCATTATAACGGTCTTACGTCATTTAAATTGCATAAATATCTCACTGGTGTTGTCTTAAAATTTAGGGCATACTTCATTTTAAATAAGTATGTACAAATATTTTATATGCACTGAGTTGTTTTGAAAATATGCAACAAAACATAAATTAATTTCTACAATTTTGATAATTTTTCTAAGTAGTTTCCAAATAATATTAAAAATAAAGAAATATTTAAAGAAATTATTGCAGTAATACTTTAGATAAAGCAATATTAATAACAAATATTATAATATAAATACTATCAATACTTATTACATAATAAAATAAGTACTCTTTTGTTTCTCAGACTTTTTTTAAACAGATGTATGTAAATTACCTTTAGGAAGATTGAGAAACTAAAGAGTGTACACAGCACTGATAGATCACTGTTGCAAATATAATTACATAATAGCTTAATGCTAGTGATGAAAACAATATCTTTAATATACTTATCATAATCTACATTATTATACTATTATTTTACATAAAACATCACAATCCATTTTCAATTCATGTATTACAATTTTTTTAAAAACCGTAGTGAATATAAAAGCTAAATATAACTTTTAATATTCTTAATTTTGTATGCATGGTAAAAAATATAAAAACTTTTTCAAAAAAAGAAATCAAATAAACAACTAATCAGCATAATAAACTTTTTTAAGAAATACGGACAAATATTTTTCTATTTGATTTTTATAAAATAGAAAAAAATAACATTCTCATAAGTTTTGTTTTTAAATAATATATACATATATATATTGAACAATGTGCAATTATTGTCTGGCAGTATTATAATATTCTGCACATGAATGGAATTTTTATGGCAAATTAATATAGCGACAGACATATTGTAGAAAAAAAAATTATGATTACTTCAGAATTTCATGCTTAATATTATGTAATTATGATTATTTCAGATTTCATGCTTAATATTATGTAATGCTTCGTGAAAATGCTTTATAATCAAATATGCATATATTATTCAGTTTAAATTATATACAGATCCTTTTATGAAAGGAGATATTTATATTGAGAAGACATATACAGAATATACTAATATTTTATGCATGTTGACGAAGCATTTGTTAGATGTAGAAATATACACAAAACACATTTGTTACATCTTTTTCATTATTGTCGAGTTAAGCTTCATGTTCACCGTTATTTATTCCTATCAGCGATTCTGTTTGTTCTGCTTCAAGATCTGGTATTCTAAAAATAAAGATTATTTTTTTAACTAAAACCAAATTTTATATGAATATATTTGATTTAAAGTAGAGTTATTGATCTTACCTTATTGATCTATTTTTTCTAAAAATCCAAATATAAATTCTTTTTATTAAATCCATAACTGGATCCCAATTATCATAATATGATAGAAGAGACACAGTAAGAAATGCTAATAGCATTGGAATGGTTCCTAGATAGAAAATACAAGGATACTCAACTTTTTTTAATAAGACATCAGCTATCATCGACATCGGCATGAGTAAACTGACTGCCAAGGTTGCAATAAGGGATGATGTTAAAAAACAACCCCTACAAATAAATATAAAATAGATATTAAACATATTAAATCAGAAGTTAAACTTGATATTTTTTATTAACATACCACAACCAAAGCACTTGGCTTAAAACTGTACCAATCAAACCATTAATGATTAAATATGTCCATTGATGAGTATCTGGCCATTCAAATTCTTCCCAATGACCATAATGAAGAATAAAGAACATAGGCCATAGAAGTGTCAAATTAAAAAGCCCAACAAATCCAAAGAACATTGGAATATCCATTTTATCTTCATGATCTACTTTTCTCTTAAGAAACACAATGTAAGCTGCATAAAAAAATGCACTGACTAGAGCCAATATTATGGATGTAGGTATTCTACTAGCTTCTATAGTTAAATCTGAAAGACCAACTAAAACCTATGAAAAACAATGATGTTTAAAAATAATTCATTTCCATATTAAAGAAGCATTTCTATAATTATACATACTAGTCCAAGAATGCTAACAGAGACAGCAACTAGTTTAGACAATGTAAACTTATCTCCACCATTACTGGGAAAAAAAGCAGCAAGGAATAAAGTGAATAAACTAGAAGTTGATGTCAATACAGTTACAACTCCTGATTCAGTTTTTACTAATGATATTTGATAAGTATAATTTGCTATAAACCACTGCAATATAAAACATTTGTATTAAGTTTAAAACATAAATAGTTGCAATTTATTAAGTTGATACCTACAAATAAACAAAACATAAGTGCAATTTTAGCAACTTTCTGAACAGAAAACTTATTAGCTTGCCGTCTAGCATGTTCTCCAGCTCTTAAACTTGCTTGATAACTAAGTCTTGCCAATAATGCTTCTGTGGCATCACTTTCTGACATATGACGAACTTCTGCTAATTTACTAAATCTTACTGATCGTATTGATGAATCATCACTTTCTGTGCCTGAAGAACGATCACAATGGTCTGGTGTTTTTATTGGTACAAATGTTGGATCACTCTACAGTTGAATAGATTTGTATTATTATCAATGTTTAAGTTACTAATAATAAATTAATATGATTTGTGGAACAAAGAAAATATAAAAATAATAAAATACTAAAATATAAAATATAAAAATAATAAATTTCTATTTACCAAACTTGTGTTGGCTTCTGAATAGAAATTATCATCTTCCACATTAGGATCTATGAACTGCAATAGGAAAAAGAAATAACTAAAGATTTGATTTTGTTGAAAGAATTATTTGTATTTAAATATACCATATATGTTGCTGGTTTATTGCATTGATCCCTCCATGGAGGCCAAAAACATAAACCAAGCAAATAGAATGTAAACATTGATGTTTTTACATATGTAGTAAAAAATGGCTTTTCAAATGCTGCTTCTCTATAAATATACTGAAATATAAAAGAACATTATTAGAAGTAAACAGTATTTTACATTTTATTGAATAATATTTGAATAATTCTTACTTTAGTAAGTTCAGTACTAGAAACCCAAATGATATCAACTAATAACAATACTAACAGTCCCAACACAAGTCTCTGAGATTTATTCATCATTGCTGCAAGTTTATGAGGGTCCTCCACCATCCCTTGTTGTCTACGCTGTCTTAATTCTACAGAACAGCTCATGGTACAATCATTGATTTTATCTTTTCTATTTATGACAACATGATGATATTGATTGCTGTAAGATGATAATGTGATTAATATTTGATTAATATTTGATTAAAAAAAAAATTATTTGCATAAAATGAAAAGTTCATATTATTTAAATTGCTTATTGATCATTAAAACATTTTAATATTGAAAGTTAACAATATAAATACTTTTAGTTAACATTTCTAGAAAGCATAAGTAAATAATATTTAACACAGAGTATTTAATAAAATAAATACACAAATTATAATGTGCATAATAAACATTACGTATTAAATTAATTAAGTACACTATGGAGATAATACAAAAAATAGAAACAGGAAACAAGGAATTAAAAGAGGAGACAAAAAAATAATGTTCAAGGTTTCACTAATTTAATTGTCTTATTTTAACTATAAAGTTATATTTAATGATGTTCAGTATAATGTCGTGTAAAAGTTATGGAAAATACATATTTAAAAAATTATTTGTTGATGATATGATTGATAACAGGTGAACATGCGGCGAATATATAAAACTATGACCACATATAAGATAACCTATAAAAATTGCAATAAAGAATAGATAACAATCTTCCAATACACTAAGGCAAGAATTCAAAGTAAAATTGACTTACAATTAAAGCCAAGCCTTAATTCTGTGGCATTGGTAAGTAATTTACATTCTAGTTATTCTTCTACATTTTGAAATTATGAAATGCTGAGCACTCTATGCTCTCTAATTAAACACTGAAATAACACCTTTTACACAATATGTAATTTCGATTTTTTTTTTTTTAATTTCCAATAATTTCTTTTTATTTATACTTTTTTTTTTAAATATTAGATAGTTCTAACATCTTCGTTTCGTTATCGCGTCGGGACAACTAGTCGTAACCATGTTGATATACTGATGACGTTCCGTAGTTCACTCATCACTCCGATGGCGCTATATGTTTATATATCTTCTAATTTATTACTCATTTATTTTTACTTTTCAATGTTTAAATTCCCTTTCGTAGTTTCTTTATTTATATTTAAAAATTTAAATACTTTCTTTCTTATACCATGGTAATGTAGAAATATTTTTTGACTTTTATTGCACATCTTTATCTATATACATGATACATAAATGATAAATATAAGATAATAAAGATTGTTATATATTCGTGTTTAAATTTTGACTTTTAAATTTTATTATCTATGTTAAAGCATAAGGTAAACGCGGGAATGCGATCAATTCAGTAACTAATGTGTTATTTTCTACTTCGTAGAAAGTTATCGTAGAATGTTAACGATATCCTGTTGGAAAGGTAAATTTATTTCTTTTTTAATGTTTAAAAGAAAAGCTTCGTATTTACAGTTTTATTTTTCTCTTGAATTGACTTTTTGTAAAGCAGGCTTAAAACAACGGTTGTCATGACAAACAATAGTAACAACACATCAGCAAATGTGAAGTGTTGTTCGGATGTAATAGAATAATTTGAAACATATTTATTACTTTTGCATTCTAACAATGGCTAATAACGTTCTTAGTAATGGTCGCATTCAACAGCAACCGATTATCTCGCAACGACTGACAAGAAATGAGAAAGGAAAGAAAGGTATTTCTCTTTGTACAATATTATAAAGATTATTGTATGTATAAAATTCTTATCGCATAATATCAACAAATACGTTTACATGTATAATTTAAGTGATTTACATCTATAATTTGATAAAAGTTAGAGTCACAATTGTTAAAAAAAACATTTGCAAACACTGATAAAATTATAATTTCAAATTTTTTGCGAATACTCTTTTTTACATTTTCAATTGTAAAAAATAAACATTTTATAAAGGAGATCAAAAGATATTTTTCTAAGTTAAAATTCTTGATATAATTATATATACATATTTTTTTATGTTTGAATTAGTGCTAGAAATATCAGCGATAGAGAGCAAGAATTGGTTGTTACATCGACATTACACGCGACACGAGTATAAAACTTGCAAAATATTGATTGATCAAGAATTAACAAAATCGAACGGGCACAATGAGTATGCGAATTATTTAAAGGTAAGCAGAATTTTTACACCTATGTATCAATAAATCTTTAATATTCAGATATTGATATTGAAATTTTTATTTCCTTATTTTCCATAGGGTTTACTGCTGAGACGAGAAGGAAAAATTCAAGATTCGTTAAACAGTTTTCAAGCCGCCTATAACATTAATTCAACGAATGTTAATAATGTGAAGCAGATAGCTAAATCGTTGTGAGTAAAGGGAATTTAATTTTAATTATGCAATTTAAGAATGAGATCAGATGAGATTCAGATATCAGTGCAGAACACTATTCAATTTAATTGAATTATGTAAAAGACATCTATGATTTCATTTGAAATAAAAAAAATGATCTTAATTAACAATGTTTCTACGCGTGATATTCTTATTGACATAATAATACATGAGAAAAAAATCGAAGTTACTAAAAATTATAAATGTTAATTGTGATTAATACATTACCACGCTCTCAGAAAACATAGGAAATATTTAAGTATTTTTTACAATATATTAATCTTACTGATGTTATTTAATAGTTTAATAATGGGCAATCACAAACATGCAGTTGACGCATACTTGGAAGCTGAGAAGATATTAAAAACACCAGACTGGGAAATTTATTTTAACCTGGGTACGTATTAACTGTATTATAACATTTAAAAATAAATATAAAACTCTTTTACTTACAATTGATACTGTAACAGAAAGAATATTATAAAAGTTTATAAAAGTTTTTAATTAGAATAAGTCTGAGATAGTTTAATCACCAGATAGATTGCAGCGTTAATGTTTTTTATTGCAAATGAAAGTAAATGATTTTAATTTGTCGCGAAATATAATTTATTTATATGTTAAATAATAAATTCATGATCCAAATGATTCAAATCGTTTTTTTCTAGGTGAATGTTACGTAAAGTTGAATCAATTGCACGAAGCAAAAACGTATTTAAGAAGATCGATTGAATTGACAAAAAATGAATTACCATATATTCTTCTCGCGAGAATATGCCTTCTTGAAGATAATGTTACAGAGGCACAAAACGCTTATACAGCTGCTCTTAGGTATGTGATTATCATCTTGTCATTGTTTTTCACGTATTTTGTAATAAACACTCGTCTGATTTCACAAACATCTTACATGTGCAGATTTAATTCCAGCGTCGTGAGATTGGCGGCTGAAACGTTTACGATATATTCCAGAGTATTATGTTTTACCTCTCGTAACAAAATCTAATTATAGATCTCAGATTAAAAAAGACGCATACTAAACAAGAATAATGTAAATTGATGATTGATTACGATGTTAATTAACGTTATATTTTGTTGATTTTAATAACATTGATATATTGTTTTATTGAGCGTACATTTAAGATGATATCAAATAAATGGAAATTGTTGAAAAGTTGAAAATATGCTGCTCTATAGGCATTAAACATTTTTCATTTAATTCTTTAAAAAAGTAAAAAATAATAGAAAAGATTAAACATTTTTTTCAAAAAAGCATTGTTTTTGTGATATGCGGTTTCGCTTTCATTTGTTTCAAGGAATTTTGAAATATCGAATTGTGGTAAAAATGGTTCTAAAATATTCATGTAATAATAGAAACAATCGAATTATTACGTTATCTAGAATCAAAAATTCCTTGTTTGAAAACAGTTCATTCTATGAATAAAGTTTTTTTTCTTTACGATGTTCTCCTTAACTTAACTCATTTCTTTGGCCTTTTCAGTGAGAATCCTGAAAGCATAGAAGTTGCAACTGAATTAGGACTTCTCTACCTCAAAATTGGCGACGTTCAAAGAGCATTCCAACAGTTCGGCACTGCAATCGCTCATTCTCCAAATTGCACGAAGGCAATGCTACCAATAGCGTGGATAATTCAGGTAAGTACATTGCTTTTGAAAAATATCAACTATTATTAAATTTCAAAGAAAGGAGACATTGCTTTCGACAAACGAACTTATCTAATATTCTTGTCTCATTTTTCTTTACTTTATAAAAGCTATGTGTCAATATTAAATTAATAATATATAAAAATAATTTAATATAAACGAAAAGGATTTGAAACTGAACCCTTTGTTTTAGTAAGAAGTATAATAGCTTAAAACTTAGTCAAGAATTTTTCTTATATCCTTCTCGTGATTTGAATATATAAATTGTGAGATGTATATATAAATAACAAGTTTATTGTTAAGGAAATATATGTATATAGGAAATTCTATAGCAAACTTTCGGTTACAATGTACTTGTGATTTATTGATTTTAGCATCAGTGCGCGAATAAATCCGTAAGAATAAAATAAAGTATTACATACAGAGATAAAACGTTCACTCTTTAGAATCATCAAGAATATGATGTTGCGCTGTCGAAATACAAACTGGCAGCACAATCGATCCCAGAATCGTATATCTTATGGAATAACATTGGAATGTGTTTTTACGGCAAGCAGAAATTTGTTGCCGTAAGTACATTCGCATAAACTACTACTCGTTTGTATAATTCTTGTTTCAACACTTCTGACCATTATTATCAAGCTTGTAACACGGTCTAAGTTATTAAAGCTTAAAGATAAAATGAAAGAAAGTCAATCATAGTCACTTTCAGCGATATTATATTGCACAAAGTTAAAAAAGTAAAAAGAGCAAAGAACAAAGACACACTGAAAAAGAGAAAAAGTAGTATCGTGACACCATCTGCACTCTATCAAGACACGTTCGTAGAAATTAGAAGAAAAGGCAAATGTAGGCATTTTTTATTTGAGAATATACACAATATTCACGAAAGTGAATCCGTGCACGTTGTTGAATTTAATGATGAAAATTAATTCATTAAAGGAGTCTTAGAATGATGGCTGGAACTCATTTACGATCCAGAGGAACTCAATTAAAGTTTATAATGCACCGCTACAAGTGAAAAAAACGGCAAGAAATTAGAGAAATTCTAAGGGGAAAAAGAAACAAAAGAAAATGAAGGGAAAAGAGAAAATGAAATATTTTGCGCAAAGTATACAAGTAATCACTCTCCCTTTTAATTTTTATCGACCGGCAATAATTTGGAAACTGATATTTACCGCAGCCAATTTCTTTTTTGTCTAAAACTTCCCACTTTAACGCGGGAAAAGTAATTCAATAAACAGAATTAAACCGTGGACGTTGTAAAATATTTTCAAAACAATGGAGACTTTTAAATTTGATGATTAAAATCCGAGAAGCAGTGTGCACGGAGTAGAAGTTTCTTAATCTATTTCGCCGTAACTTGACGAGGAATGGGGTGAGGTCTCTCACGGGATGAGAGAAAAAAGAGCGTCGGGTCACACGTTTCCGCGGTTTGAGGAGTTAATTTTTATTATTTTTCTTGCGGGATCGGAGTCTCGATTGTATTTCTAACACAATCGAGAAAATTCAGGGGACATCTGTTGAAACACGATTTTCAATCTCGTCGATCATTTAGCTATGTGTTAATCGCTTTAAGATGCAACTGTCATTTGTCCTCGCAAAATATCTGCTTCGTAGTTGTCGTGGACAAATTGGTCGTAATTATTTCCAGGCAATTAGCTGCTTGAAAAGAGCTCACTACCTCAATTCCATGGCTTTTCTGCCCGCTTATAATTTGGGTATGGTTTTTCTGACCACCGGCCAACCAGCCTCGGCCGCAATTTATTTGTGCGCTGCAGTTAGTACCGACTCCAAAAATCCAATGCCGTATCTTCTACTTGGACGTAAGGGTTTTTGAAAAAAAATATTGTAACCTTCGATCTCGCGCAGAGACAGGTATAATTTCGACGAACGGAAGATAGTTACCAGCAATCAGATAAAATCTTTTTAAAGAGAAACAGTGATTAACTTCGACTACGTGTTATCAGCAAACATATTATCGTGACGAACATTTTATCATGACAAACACAATAAGTATATGTTACAATCGAGGAATTATTATTTGGTTTCAAATTCGTCATTTTTCAAGCTTACTCATTCCCGTCTATTTGTGTTTTCGTTCATGTATTTCTTTTTTATTTTCTACATTGAAAAAGAAGAGATATTCGCTTTCAATGATAACGCTTTCGACGATAACATCTGTATTAAATTTATATATAAAAAAAAAAAAAAAAAAAAAAGAAAGAAGAAAACGCTGGAGAGAAGAAAACGCTTTTTCAGCGATAAAAAGCAAGCTACTGTGTCATTCCTATGTAAGAAATTGTAATCGTATCCATTTCGTTTCGTCTTTCATCATCGTCAGCTAACACGATAGTGTGCGATAATAACGGAAAAAATCCAATTCTTTATTATTATTACAGTCGCTTTAAAGCGTCTAGATGACCTGGAGGGCGCGGAGAAAGTACTACAGAAAGCTCATGCTCTTTCACCGCAAGATCCTCTGATATTAATCAATTATGCGATAATATTAGAGACACAGGGCAAAAAAGATATTGCAGCTGAATTTTTAACAGCGCTAAATGATATTACGGCTGTGATTGATGTGGATCCACAGGCAAGTGTTTTCGACAGAGTAGAGAACGTTTCGCATTAATCCTCCTCTCTTTTTCTTACCTTTTATCTTTTATCGCAGATAACGCAAACTGCGAAGAAATTATTGATGAAAATTCAGTTGGAAAGAACGAACAAACAGGAGGAAGAACCAAGGATACTCAATTCAGACGAAGTCTGAATTTATTTGTTTGAAAAAAAAAAAAAGAATAATTCTGCCTCAAAAATTAGTTTATTAATATCTAGTCTGAACCTTTTATTCAGGCTTCGTATTTTATTTTAAATTTAAATATTGTTAATTAGGGGATTGCCAGAGGAATATAAATAAGCAAGGTGAAAGTAAATGAAAATGAAAACAATTAAATAGAGAATATAAATAAATAATGCGAATTTATTAAATAAAACAAATGTAAATCTTTCGTTCGGCGGAAAGGGGAATTTTAAATTTCAAAATATAATTTTTATATTTTCATTTTGGATACGTATCTCAATTTACTGAACTTTACTTTTTTCTCCTTTTTCATTCATTATGAATCCTTGCGCTGTTGAGTTTAATAGTTCAAGTGCCAAGGAGAACGAGTTTTCTTATTTAACTTGTTACACTCGTTGTATACCCAGTGGGTGCTGTTTCAAGATTGTCAAGGATTAATAGACACACATGAAGGCTATGAACAAAAGAAAATATATTGCCTTTTTTGCTGCTTATAGTTTAAGAATTATCGGTTCGTATCCTTTAGATACCGTAATTTCCATTTTCCATTTTCACCTTTTTCTTTGTAATCTTACTTTGTTGAACCATAATCCTGGGGATTAAGTCTTGATTAATTGCCTGTTTACTGTGCAAAACAAGTTATTCCAGTTTTCTTTGGACGATCTATTGAGTTCGCGTAATTAACAGGATACAATATATACTTCTTCTTCAAGTTGATATTTAGTAATATATATTTAGTTAATGGGTTGATTGTGAATACAAAGATTGTTTCTTTATGACAATAGATTCGCAGGTATGAATGACTAAGCTTAAGTAGAATGGACACGTCCAACCGGTTGAATAGTTACAGGATTGTAAATTGATGAAAATTTACAATGATCCTTTGCTTTTTTTCTCTCATGATAGCATTTGCGATTTCAGCTGGAGACATTTGACGATGAGATTTGTTCCCTTGCTCTAACAATAAGACTTGTTGAAGTTGAATTCAGCTGAAATTGTCAACCAGTAATGGAAAGAAATGAAAGTGAAATTTAAAGCTAAGATAAAAGGCGAGAAACAAAGGAGTTTCCTTTAAATAAAGGATAAAAGGAATTTTAAGATATTTAAATACAGGAGAATTTTAACTACTCATTGTCAGTGAATTTTAGGAAATGCTGTCAGAAAGGTACATCTTTTCTTTTGGTTTTAGAATAGATAAATATTGAGTTATTGTATATGAAGTCCACAACCGTGTAAAATTATACGGAATTTAATCCTTTTTAATCTTTTCTATTCTTTAATCTTTCTTCTATTGCAGAAATGATTTTACCATTCTTTCCATTTCTTCCGTCTACTTTTATAAAAGTATTATAATTTTATCGAATATTGTATTGTCAACATTTTTTAATGTGCTGTCTTTTTTAATGATATTTTCAATATTGTTAGTAAAAAGTTCTTTACAGCTTCCTGTAGTGTTCGAGCAAGTTTTATAAAATTTAAAAATTCCATATACGTGTTTCTGTGAAATCACTAGCTAAAAGCTTACTTTAGTAAATTATTCAACACTACAATGAAATTGTCGATTAGTCACGAAACCGAGCAGTAGGAACTCAATTTGGAACTTTGTCTCGGAGTGAAAGGAGGATCACATGTCGTGTTCCCAAGCATCGGGAAAGTTGAATTATGCTCAGAAAACGAAAGTGTCAGCTGGAACTCATTAAAGGGTGAAAATTATAATATGCTGAGACATTTGCCTTTGTAGTTACCTTTGAAAGAAGACAAAGGAAAAAGACAAAGAAATCTTGAACAAGACTTGATTAATATTAATCACGATAAATCATATCAAAATACTGGAATGGACCTATCTGAATTTATCTGTAAAAAATTAATCATAATGATTTAAGTCATTCATATTCGAGCTACGAAAGAAGAAAACAGCTGTTCCTTTCCCAAGAGTACTGTGTAAAATATTTATCATGCTCATCGAAACACTTAAAATTTCCATTTAGACGAAATTTTGTTTCTATAGTTCGTTCAAAAAGTTTATGGAATGGATGATAAAAAAGTTTTGAAAATTTCTTCCAAGCGTGCAGTTTGCTACGAATATTTTGTCAATTCAGATCGTGATTCCTTGAAATTAATAATTAATGATTAACATCTACATATCGATGTGTTTCATTTCAATTCACGAATTCGTGTCAGGTTCTCTGTTAAATAAAACGATTATTATTTACATTTACTTACATGATGTAGGAGCTCAACTTACACAATATCTACGATCACGGTAATTGTGGTATATTATAAAAAGTCTTCCGTTCAGCAGACGCGATACTTATCGAGGAACGCGTGATATATATCTTGTAAATTCTATTTCAAATGCCGACTATCACGCAAACAGATCCACTGGATACCGATCCCCTCATAATATCTGCCTATCAGATCACTTTCGTTTCTTTCAATTTTTAGTGAAAGTTTCAGTGTAACGTGGAACTTTGCCTCGACAACCTTTGACCTATCCTCGTAACTAAATATTTTATTGCTAATCATTCCCAATGACTAGCTATTTTTTGACTTATGGTTTGTTAGTGGTATGACAATCATTGTCACGTTAAATATTTATTTTTAACAAGTACCAGGTACTCTCGTTTATCGTCTGTTTCCGACTATTCTTCGATTTTTCTTCTATTTTTCTTTCCAAAAATCCAATCCACAGTCACCATCAATAACGTGGAGAAACGTTTACATCGTTTTCGAGAAGGATGTCCAGGATGTTCCCTGTCATACTGCTGTCTTTGGTCATCCTGTTCCGTGTCGTTTGCGAATTATCCCTGCCGAATGGAACGGACTCGGACATCATCTACTCCAACATATATCCTTTTTTAGAAAAATGGTCCAAAACCAGTCACACGAAGCTGCTAACCGTGGTATACGATGATTACGATGATCATAGTGCTTTCGATGTCCCTCGTGGCGTTTCAGTTCGTTTAAACGTGTCCACGAAACTAGTCAGCCTGAAACATCTAATATCTTTGAAGTATAAAGACGTGAGACATAATTATCCCACGATAGAGACCGAAAGTTGCGTGTTATTACTGTTCTCGAGCGTGGATCATCTGAGAGATATCCTCAGTTCTCCGTACTTGACCACGTTCTGGCATCCAGAGAATTTCTATATTCTTCAAGAGCAGAGACGACGAGCCATCAATTTGTCCGAGCACGAGAGATTCTGTAAGTGGGCGTTCGAGAAACTCTGGAGGTTTAGGAGGGTTTACAAGCTACTTTTTCTCGCCAATGACAAAACGATTCGATACGATCCCTTCGATTATGCCGCTCGCCACATCAGGCATTACGTTAACAATGCCAATTGCGACTGGCACTGTACCAAATCGGAGGACGATTTTCTGTTAATCAGCGAACCAAACGACACCGATATATCGGGCATGTTCGTCGAGGATAGAAGGGACTTCAAATTGTTCCCCCTGAAGATCTCCATCTTCGAAACGAGCACGATGATCTTCCAGAATGGCTATTTCTCTGGACTGGACTTCAACTATCTCGAGGAAGTATGCAGAATGATGAACGTGACGCACGTTTTGATACGATCGAAGGACAAATTCGGCTGGGAAGAGAAGGGTGCATTTTTTGGGACCATCGGACACTTGGTCTACGGGTTCGCGGACGTGTCCTTCAACGAGTTCTTCGTAAAGGACTATTCAACCAGACAGTTGGAGTTCACGACCTCGATCACCAGTGACAAATTGTGCGTTCTCGTCCCGAAAGCTCCGCCAGTGCCTGATTACCTGGTGATGGTCAAGATCTTCACAGGGAAAGCCTGGTTGTTGGTGTTTGCCACGCATTTCGTCATCTCGATGATTTACACGATCTTGAAGAACAAGAGAAATCAGAAGATCTTCGCGGCCATTCGACAAGGCGGAAGAGCGTTTTTCTGCTGCGAATATCCCGTTGATACGTACTTTTTAGAAGAGATTGTTCCAAAGATGACGGAAAAAGCACTGCACAGCAAGGTATACGGGTGAGTATGTGCTGAAAACATAGAATACATCTGGCTATCAGGTCGTATTTGTTTTTGAAGTGTATCATCAAAGGAAAAGGGCGGATTGAGCAATTATAGCGGATCATCGAGAACCATTTTAAATAAAATGTAAATTGCCTGCGAAAGTAGAAGGCGAATGATAATAGCTCGAGCTTCTATCGTAAAAAAGATATATACGTGTATGTATATGAGGTGGTTTTCGCAAAAATTGCAAAAGACTGTTCAAAGTCTTCGTTTACAAGGAGCAGATCCAGTAATCGAGCAGAAAATGATTTTAAACGGAAAAATAAATCGAGAAGAAAGAATAAAATTTCTTCGTTTTCGAGAAAATCAAGTTTAGAAAACATTTGAAAGATGAGTTGCAATAAATGGACACATTTGACATATAAATTTTCATTTATATTACATACAGTTTGTATTGCTTTGTTCCTGCTATGATAAATATGGAAGCAATATTTCCGACAATTGATGTCAAACAAACACACAATGTATTTCAAAATTTAATATAGCAGCTACGCGTTTATTAAAACGTTTCCAACTCTTCGAATCGTTTCTAATAAAGTCTCCAATAAGCCAGATTACTCTTGAACGTTAATTTCGCCATTTGAATATAATCTATGTATTTCTACAATTTTCAATATCCATGAGCTCTGATCACAACATAGAAGAACAGACAATAAAAGAATATTGGAATTGTTTGTCGCTCTAGGTATCCTCGTCTTGCTAACGGAATTTGCCTGTTCGAGAAGAAGCAAAACATCTGGCCGATAATAAAAACGAGGAAGGATAATTCGAAGCGATTCAATCGAGTGTTTCTGTCCTTTCTCAAGTCGTTTGGAAGGTATTTCTCAAAGGTTGTATTTCAACTGATGCAACCCTTTAAATTGGGCCAGCCTTGGTTCCCCGAGAGATTATTGCTGATGTGCAGTTTGCTTCTTAGCTTGATCCTCAATGGGATTATCACTTCTCAGCTTGCGTCTAGTTTCAGCAAAAGGATATATTACGAGGATATCGATAGTTTGGAGCAGCTGGAAGAAAGTGGTAATATTTCATTTTGTTCGTATTCCGTCTTATATCATCTATTTTATATTCATATTTTATTCTGTCTCTATTACAAAAAAATTATTTTCATTTAATTTCTTTAACAATATGTAACATCGTCTAACTTAAAAGTTATACATATATCTATATCTTGAAGATTTTGTTTTGTACCACGTCAGTATATTATTATAAAAACATAAAATAACTTATCTACAAGTAAACTGCAAATGTCTATGCATTTTGGGGGAAATTTAAGGATATGAAGATTTAGTATGAAAGAATAAAGAAATATTCAAAGTTAAATATTGAATATGAATTCTCGTCTCAAGGTTTTGCTTAGATTTTTTTTTTCCAGTTATGTTCAAAATTGCATCAACATCCTTATCTATTATAAAGATTTTAATTAATTAAAAATCTTTCTCTCCTGTAAATTCTGTTTATAAAAAGGCTACAAACGAATTTATTAGTTCCATAAAAAGGTAATTATTCTCAACTTTTCAATTGCACAACAAATTTGAAATAATGTACACACACATTTGCTATTGCACCTTTGTTTCCATTTGGAATTATGCTTGGCAGGTCTGACGATCTTGACAGACGCGAAAGATATTATAAGCGACGCGTTCACTGATGTCACATCGCCATTGATCAAACGATTGAACAAGAGATTAGAATACGCAAACAATACGGAAGTTAATAGAAGATTATTCGAGACGAAAGACGCTGGTTATCTTCATCGATTCTCGACTCTGTCGTTGAAATACAACGAGAATCAGAGGGAGAGACTACACGTCGTCAAGGAATGCCCGAAGGAGTACATCCTCGCCATTATAATGACAAAAGGTTCACAATATTAATGATTGTTGAAGTATAATTTTTCTCACTACATCGCGCGAATAAAGTGTCGAACTATCGAACTAATTTTCACTCCTGAAGATCCGTACAGTAAATCAGTTCTTCCGATTCCGATACAAACGAGTTAAGCGAATTTACACATGTGTTGATTCATGCGTTAATTTTTGATCATTCACATAATTATCTTTCAAAATTCTGACGATCCCGACAGAAGTTTTGATTTCTGTAACTCTGGTTATGGCTTCACCATAGATGTGGTAGGAAAAGGTGATGCATATCAAATAGCAATCAGCGATTCGAAGGACGAGAATATCGTTCGTTTATATGAGTTTGGTGTTGATGTGAGTATATGACACGCAAATTTCTAGACTGCGGATTTTCATACATTTTAAAATGTAAAGAATGCATATAATTTGAAGAAATATGTATAACAAATACAGTACTTTTTATATTTGATACACAAGATAATTTTCTATTTTACATTTCATTTCATTCTCTATCTATTCTATTCTTCATCTCTTTATCTCTTATATTCTCAAGAATATGAGTCTGCATAAATGCAAATTTGAAACGCTAATATGGAAATTTGAAGTTCTAACATTCCATATCTTAATTAATGATAGATAGAGGATTTTTATGAGAAATTTGAAGATACGCAAAATATACATGAAACATACAACGTAGAATAATTTGTTACAATATTTAACAGACGAGACAAATTTCTACTCCGTTTCTACGTTTTCTTTCATGTTCATGAAAAATTTTTCAAACGCTTGAAAATTCGCAATCCATTCAAATTCAAATTTGCCGAACGAGATAAATCGATTTCAGAACTTTTAAAAAATGCAGATTCCGTGTAAATTTGAATTTCTTATCGAAATCCGCGTTCGTGTTATAAACCTGAATAATGCTGTTAATCCTCTGCATGGTATATTGTAGTACATAATATTACTGTGTAACAATAGTACGTAGCTTGCAAATCGTGTTGTTCGTCAAATCGAAATTTCTGACTGTGAAATGTAATTGTGTTGTTACAGGGTCTCCATATAGTGGTCGTATAAATAGGATCCTTTCCCGACTAAACAACGGTGGTTTCTATGGGAAATGGTATCAAAGCATGTATCATTTGCAAAAACGTCCGGAACAAGTAACAAATGGTTCAACGTTGCATAGGAGGATCACTATCCGACATTTATTTATTCCGTTTGGGATACTATACGTAGGACTGACTACAAGCATAATCGTATTTATCTACGAGTGGCAGCAAAATAAAGATTTCGATAACTAACGTTGTTCTTAGAGGAATGCGTTTGATATGACTGAACGAGCTAGAAGTAAAACGGCACTCTGTATCACTAATTTTCCTATACAATTGAAATCTTTAGTCCATCATCGTCAATAATTTGATTTTGTTTTTTTTTGTTAAGACTTACATTATGATTTGTGAAAGAAACGTAAACGTGTGATTATGTGAATATGAAAGTCAATATCGATTAATCACGAAGAATCAGGGAACGTGGAGGAAAAGAGGGAGCGAATCTTTGGTACTCAATTAGCTAAGAACAAGAATATTCAGTCAAATGATCTGTTACACTTTCGACGTTTGACGTAGAAGAGTGCGTAGAAAATTGCGATGAAGACGTTCGTTTGATTTGCCCTTTTCAAAATT